>JAOWBL010004034.1:0-11587 GCA_028564865.1 Zenarchopterus dispar | reverse complement strand
GGCGTTGTCGGATAACTTGTAATTTTATGAGTTTGGCTGATTCTTTTCTTGAAGCTTTCAGCCCCTGTGCCACGACACTAGTCTTGTTGACTACTCAAAGCACTTTTACACTAAGATCCATTCATTAGTTAATACACATTCGTTCTTGTCAGCACAGTTTTCTTTTCAACTTCTACGCCTTTCTGTCTATCTCACATATACGTCACAAGAAAGCTGGGGTTTCGTTTATTGTCCAAGAGTACTTTGTCATTAGGTCTGCAGATGCCACATGTCAAACATCCGAGCCTCACACTGGTAGACAAGTTGCACTATATTCTGTGGCATACCCATAAAGATATAAGAAAACTGCCCAATTTTATTCCGCATTTGCAACACACTGCAACAATTTTGAAGCATGCAAATAAATGTATATCCATTAAGGTCAAAATGATTATAGGATGAGAATAAACAATTTAAATAACTAGGAAATACTAAATAAACAAACAAATTTAAAAAAACTAAACCGAAGGAAGAACTAATTGAACAACTGACTAAAATAAGCTAATACTTGCTATTTAACTTGTGACATCAACCCAAAATCATCTGCATCTGCAAAAGTTGAAAAATAGGAAAAAATGGTAATCTTGCTGTCTGCAAGATTATCAGAAAAGGTGCTTCTGGGTCTGAAATTCCAGATAAAAGAAGAGTAACTTGATGTTAGAAAATTGAACATTGTATAAAAAGGAAAAGTAATGATGGCACATTATTTGGGACCCAAGCAAAAGTATTTTCAAAATTGCACAATGGAATCTACCAAGCTTCCAGCTAAAAAAGATGCTCTGCAGGAATCTTCTTTAGCTAGGGCAAACCTGCTAAAATGTGGTGAAGACAATGCACTCGCTCCATGAAGCACGGCTGCATCCAAGCTATTTCGATAGTAACTTAGCTCACTTGTTGAGCTATTGCACTTAACCTTGAAGAAGCCAACAACCTTTTCTTTTTTTTTTTTTTTTTTTTTTTTTTTTTACATTGGGTCAGCAAAAAAGCAAAAAATGGTGGTCAAATTTGGCCCTGTGGGTTCTCTAGGGTTAAACGTAGCACAACATAATGTACATTTTCCTTCTTTGTCATCATGAATTAGCTAAAAACATCCCACACTGCACTTTGTTTTAACTGTGTCATGTTAGTGAGCTCGGCTTATTCTTTTATTTAACTTAATTTTTATTTATTTAGGTGGGATAATGCATGTTAATGAACGGACATGACTGTAAACACACCGGATTGTAGCCAAGACTAATTTCCATCCGTTGTCCCAAGGGCTGGGGTCACAAAGGGGGTACATGTTTTTTCTTCTAGGCTTCGTGCAAGAATTTGGTGTGGCATTTATGCCTAGCGACCCACTACTGATGACAACACTAGTGGAAAAGGCAATTAATTGACAATGAATTTCATTTAATTGTGTAACTTCTCCTAGACAGTTATTTGATAGACAATTACTTGCTTACATCCATAATTTCAGTGCTGTCCTCTGAATCAGTTTCTGGTTTGGTTCATAGCACAACCAATCAGATGTCAACCATTTTTAATAACCAACTCTGATGTGCTGAGTTTCCTCTTGACTTTGAATATTCATGAGTGGATCAGCTGTCTTATTAAAGCCCTCACTAATAGAAACAAAGAACAAGAACTTAAATAAGAACTAAAATCAACATTTCACAAATGGACACATGTTCAATTTTACCTAAAGAAATACCATTTCACATTTCATGAATGTTTACATAAAAGCACTTAATGCAGTTTAAATGATACTTGAAACAAACTAGAAAGTAGCCTTTATGAAAACAAAGGATGTTGACCAATCAATTAAGGTCATAAAATAAAACATGAAAATCTCTAACATTGGTTTTAAAATATGGGAAACAAGAAGTTAAAAAACAATGTTTTCATTTACAAATGTTAAATGGAATTAAAACTGTTACATTTGGTTCTGAAAACCACACAGTCATTTAATTTAGTTTTAATTACAATGAAAGAAAATGGTAATGAATTATAATTCAAACATTGGCAAACTGAATTTAAGTTACACATTTCAGATCAAAATCTTCAAATCCTTCTGTCCATCAGATTGATAGTCTGCAGGATGAATGTTGGCTACAAAGTTTTATGATCAAATCAAATTAAATCAAACTTTATTTATATAGCACTTTTCGTATAAAAAAATGCAGCACAAAGTGCTATATTGTGATCATCCTTATCCATTGGTTACTATGACAACAGTAGCAAGCTGGGCTCAGTGAATACTGGTAACAATCATAATCTTATCTTGTCCTATGTTGTGGAGTAGTGATGGTCACAGGCTGGTACTCAAAAACATCATAATTCTGCCCACATAGATCTAGTTTGACAAAAATGTTCCATTAAAGTCATAAAAAATGTCATCTAAAGTTTTCCAGAGACCAGACAGACAGACAGACAGATATATATACGCTTTGTGGTCTATATTATCACTCCTGTGCTAGAAGGCAATTGGAGAGTATTTATATTGCACTTTTTACAGTCTTCTTTAACCATTCAAAGTGCTTTTTGCTACAAGTCAGATTTGCCCATACACATAATCATTCATGCAGCATTTTCTTAGTCCATAGAGTACTACATAAATATCTTTTCTATTGAGTATAAGCAGTGTTTTTTCAATCATACACACAACCACACACTGATGAATGCATCGGTGCAAAGCAAAGTTCAATGTTGCCCATGGACACTTTGACATATCAATTAATAAGCAATGAACCACACCATTAACTCTAAGGCTAGTAGAGAATTACTGTACCTCCAAAGCCAGAGCTGTCCTAAAATCAAGCCAAAGTTATGGAGGGATTTTGATGTAATCCAAATGATTGGTTAGCCACAGCAGTAGAGAACAGTAAATGTGGCAAAAGGAGGTAGAGTACAATACCATAGCTATAGAACTGTAAAAGCTATGAAGTGAGGAAGGAATGTTTTCTGATATTCCAAAACTGCCTTTTACAACAGAAAATAGATTATAAAATTCAATCAATGAGGACAAACATTATAAGCATGCATGAATAGTGTATGTATAATCACTGTCACTACCAAAAGGATAAACGCAAGTTCCACATTTCAATTCAGAATTCTGAAGCAAAGCAGACTGTACTTGAAAAACACTGTGCTTGTTAACAGTTGAGATCTAGTTATTTCTGGTTGAGATCTAGGCATTCTGTAAGGTCCTGTTAGAGTGCAAAACCTGCTTCTTGAAAAGCAAATATTCAGTATCAATAACCAGGTGAACATTCTTATTGCAAAGGTCTGCAGACAACTACCCACGCAAATGTTTACGCATCTCAAATCAACACACACACAAACAAAAATACACACTCATGGCCAGCTTCATGCTGTTTGTTGACAGAACTATAAAATGAATCTATCAATATCCAGGAATAGGAGTGAAAGGGTAGGTTTTAGGGAGAAAGAGTGAGAGTTGTCTGAGACGCAAATACACAGAGAAAGATGGCAGAGGGAGAAGAGAAGGGGGAGGGAGGATGCAGAGATAGAACATAAAGAATATCCATAAAGGTCAACATGTCAATGACAGATAGAGGAAAAGGTGTAAGAAAGACTGAAATGAGGAAGAGTGGAAGAATGTAGGGTAAAGGATGTCTAAAAAGGTCAAGACCTGTCGATACTGGAAATAGAGAATAACCAGTACAGGGAAAGAATGAGATGTAAAATAAATTTGGATAGCAATGTGATTAAAATTTATGGAAGAGTACTCTTCCGTAAAAATTTAATGACCAAAATCATAAACAACAACAAAAAAAAAACAAAATAAAAAAAATAAAAGCCATATTTCTTCAAATGTAAGCTGAAGCATTTATTACTTGAAAAGCTTAGTATAATATAACAGAAACAGCTAAAGGGAAAAGGAGCCTGTATGGATATATGGGTGTAGTCAATGCAATACAGTCACGCTGGTAAATTCTAAAAGGTCATTTCTTTGCTCACAGAAATGTGAGCAGGGTGCTCATAAAGTTATTTTAAACAATTAATGATTCAACTTTTTAGTCATGTTGATTACCTGATGACTTTGTGGATATTAGATAAAAAAGAAGAGAAAACAAAAAAGACCCAAAAAATCAGAGGAAGATGGATGGATATATGGATAAAATGTACATGACAAAAACTGAAATAAACCAATAGATTGTGGTCATATAGCTTTTTTTTTTTTTTTTCCAAATAGTATTTTCTTCAATCCAGTTAGTTATCCAGTTAGGGGATCTATACAAATAGGCATTGTCAGCTCTTGCTTTTATGTTAATAAGTTTAAGATTTGTGTTCAAGGTTACAGACATGATATGCTATGGCTAAAATTATAGGGAGAAATGGTGAGATCAAAGGGTGAAGGGCAAAAACAAAGGCAAGACACAGGAGTGAGAGCATGAAAAGAATGAGGGAGAGATTATGATTTCAAAGCAATGAATTACATTTGTTTTCATTAAGAGAGACTGCCTTCATGGGTTATTATTAGCTGCTGTCAGAAAAGGAGTGTGTGAGAGAGAAAAGGAAATTAAATGGGGAGGTTCTAAGAAAAGACAGTGAGAAACTAAAGGGGAGAGATGAAGGAAGAAGACAGGCAGATCTGTTTTCTTTTTTTTTTTTGTCTGCAATAGTCAGTAAAAGACATCAAGCTCATACATATGCACACAAACACCAAAGTGGATGTTAAGTGGGAGCCAGTCCAGAACATGACATCTATTTTAAATATTTGTCCTGCATGTAAAGATATCAGGAAAAAGCCAATGAATCTTACATACACAAAATTGCCTCAAAGGTTTCAGAGCAGTTAACCAGCCAAACTGACAGCATAAGCCGGTTTTACAATATCTACTGTATACTGCATCGAATGTGGAGTATGTAGAAAACTGTTTTAAAATATTGTCCATCTATCTTTTCTTTTTAAAGAATTGGTACTCAATCAAGATCATGATTAATCAAAACTCACAGCCAAAGATCATAGCCGTTGCTAAACGTACAAGCAGAGATTCTTTTCTTTTTCGTTTCCTTTTTTTTTTCTTTACACAAAATCCAACCTTATCACAGAAGGGCATATGTAATTGCATGTAATGGTTATGTTAGTTAACAGCCCAAAATGTTTTAGTCACAGAACAAAGGCTCAGAAATTGTACATCAACTAAATTTTCCACAAATAAAGCTCACTGGTATTTTTTTCTCAAAATTCTGAACTGTAAAAAAAAAAAGCACTGAAATTTCACTGGGAAATGGAAGAGGAAATATTCTGCAGAAAAATAAATATGGGGAATAGTTTTCCTTCTATCTTATATATACACACAGATGCAATGTCATGTCAAAAATGTTCAAATATTCAGCCACGTACAAAATACCATGTATGTACATACACACAAATACAGGTTAAATAGATGGCTGACAGTTGCATCACTGTTCAAGATCTCTAACCAGCTAATTTAGTTCTGAGGAATGAAGAAAAGATCCCTGAATTGCCTGCAGTCTTTAAAATGCAGCTGCACACCTTTTATTGAACTCCAGGAAAAGACCACATTACTTCGATTTTTAAAAAAATCTTCACTGGCCTCCAGCTAGTTTCAGAATCAGTTTTATTTATTTATTTTTTAAAATGTTCAAAGCTCTAAATGATATGACCCCCCAGTGTATCAGAAATATACTTGGGGTCATACATCAGAGAAGGACCACAATCCTTCTCTGATGTCATCTGAGCAGAGATTGCTGCAGGTGTCTTGTTCCCATTTCAGAACACACGGTGACTGGTGGCACCAAGACTCTGGAGTTATAGTGTCAGAGGAGGATTTTAAAAAACTGCTGAAAGCATTTTTATCCAGACAGACTTGCAAGTGCTGTTAAAAACCTGTCTGAATAATGAATGTTGTTTTATGCATTTTTTCATTATTGTTATCTTTTGCTGTCATGTTTTTCTTATTATGTTTTATTGTAAAGCACTCTGTGACTTGTATCTGTGAAAGGTGCTCTATAATAGAATTTTACTTACTTTTACTGGTGTAAAAGTAACCTTTTACTGGAGTGTAAAGGGTTGTGTGAGTCCAACAGCAGGACAGCAAATATTCTTTGCTACACACACAGACACAGAAAAAGACAGACCAAACTTTTCTGGTACCCCTCGCAGAGCTAAACGTTGTAGAAAGAACTGAAGAACTGCAACACAAATCTAAATAAACAAGTTTAGTTGAGCCTAAGCATACCTGTAAAATCAGAAGGGCTTAAAAAGGTGAGGCCCAACCCCCCTTGGTGAGCCAATCACAATCAAAATGTGTTATTTGCAACACATAGAATAAGTATTCTGCTATATACAGAAGAAATATACACACTCTAACTTAAAATATACAAAATATAACTTAAACCAGAACTTCTTTATAAGCAACATTTATTAACCAAAGCTAAAAGCCAACATTTCCATCCATTTTATACCTGGTTAATGGGTCTGCTGGAGTACACTCCGGACAGGTCACCAATCCATCACAGGGTAACCGCCGTTTTATGGACACTGTTTGCCCAATAATGTTTTTTTTTTTGTTTTTTTTTTAATTTTACAAAATGAACTAAACACCAAGGATTAATTGGGTATAGAAAATGGTTGGATGGACTTACCCAACAGATGCATTGCCTCAACATAGACATAAACTTTAAATATGAAATTACTGACATAACAATGAAGGTCAGACTAAAAACTGACAAATACAGTTATTTTTAATAAAAATTTTGGTTTTGTTAAATATTTTTGATATTTAAATCAGTAAAAATCAGTGAAATGCTCCCATTCTACATTGATACAAAAAGAATAACGTTTCACAAATCACAAACTGTGTTTTAGATATTATTTAATATCTAAAAGTTAACTTAGGTTACTCCAAGAAACTAACTTCATCATCATGTTAATCTGCATTGAGATCTGCTCTTCATTTCAAAGTGGGAAAGTTAAACCTGCCGAAACGCAACTGATACAATAACGTTGTTAGTCATTTCAGCACCTCTTTTCAACAGTGTTGCATATCTTGCCATTATCTTCCCATCATCACTAAAAACTGACTGAAACTGAGTGACAACATCCCTGACGCACTCAAAAAACAAACAAACAAAAAATCCAGTCAGCACAGCAATATTGATCAGGGAGTTTAATCAAAGCTCTCATGGGCAGACAGAGTTCAATCTATCTGGTATTCCACTGCAGGACAAGAGCCATAAAGGATTTTCATTGTCTTATTAGTAGAAAACAAATGAGATCCAACCATGTTAAAAAGCATTCAAATATTAGCCAGAAATACCAAATGGAGAGTCAAGCAAATCAGTCTATCTTTTGGGGTGTCTGGGTGGGCTTTACGCAATATGACAGAGAAGGGGATGTTATCTGGATGTAAACAGTGTAGATGGCTCCAGACGATTGGAGCTCATTTTAAATGAGACATTGACAGTTAAAGACTTGGACTTCCATATCTGTTCCCACTTGGTGGGAACAGATATGGGAAACGTGACACTTGGTGATTGCTCGTTGTGCTCAGTTTCATTTGAAATGTTCACATTTTAACCAAAGTGAAAGTGCTCGATGGAAGTTGGAAATGTTGGACTGATATATGATTTACAGAACTGCAGTAATTAAACCTGTAGCCTTAACCAATCACTGCATTTACACAGATTTTATTTACCATATTTAATCATAATACTTTTCTTTCAGCAATGAATCTACCTGATACTTGTTTCTGCATCGATTTTAGCCTAAACCACAAATATACCCAGTGTAACGCATCTGGGAGCTCAGAAACTTCAGATGACAATTTTATAATCTTCATGAATTTTTGAATAAACCAGATCCACATAGTCAGAATTCTGTGTTTTTAGGTACCAGCTTGTGACCATCACCAAGAAGAAGACGAGGCTAAATTTACTACTAAAATTACTATGCATTTGCTTACACTTAACATTAGTTGCACTGGATAAAAAGTGATATTGCCTGGCCTTAATGTCATACAGAGCACGGCTACAAGCAGCCCTGGGTTTTATTTCCTGTGATGATTCCTACTAGTGACACAAAACTTCCCACCTAATATGGTTATTTAATGGACAGCTTCTTGACTTAAACCAGCCAATACAGACACACACAGACAGTCAATCCTCCCACTCAAAAACTGTAGTCACATTGTTCAGTTAAACATAAAAGTTGTGAACTAACAGTTATTTATTTTTAACTCCTATGCTGTTGTCAGCCGAGGTCTTGTTGACACTTAGAAGAATGGCATATTTGTTTCCTAAATTTACCCTGAAGTAGTCAAAATTTGATAGCAGATGCTGAACTAAGTGCTGTGTGGGATTTAAAAGATGTTTACTGGAGCACACAAGTTACACTTGGTATTTTTTGAGTACTAGACATAAAATTAGTTACATTTTATATTTGTATGGTTTAATTGCTTAGGAAAATCCCAATGACATTTAATAATTGCAATGCTCTTTTTGGCTCAGACTAAAAACAAAAATAGGTTGAAACAGACCTGCAATCTGAAACAGTTTTATGCAAAATGTGCTGCATTACAATAATTATCATTAGAGAGATGATACTATACAACTTTAAAAAAGCAAAAACTGGGAAACTGTGTACAATGTAAATTAAAACAGAATGCAAACATAACAAACCCATATTTTATTTACTGTAGAACACAAAATATGCAAGATGTTGAAGGTCAGAGATTTTACCATTTCATTCACTATTTTAGCTCATTTTGAATTTGATGGCAGCAACATTTTTTTAAAAAGTAGGGGATGGGCATCAAAAGGCTGGAGGGGATATTAAAAAAGACCTTGCAGGGACATCTCATAACTAGATTAGTTCATAGTGACATAATTGAGTTTCTCTTACTCCTGAGACTCTCTCTGGAGTAAAGATGGACAAATAGTGATAAACATCACCCCGACCCAACAGTGCTGCCATCAAACTCAAAATTGCCTGATTTGTTTTTCTTAAGATGCGTCATTTGCTTAATTTAGACATTTGATGTGTTTTTTAATGTTCTACTATGAATAAAATATTGGTTAATGGGATTTAACAAATAACTGACTTCTGTTTTTAATTTACATTTACAGTGCCTCATATTTACTGTGATTGTGGTTGTAAGTGAAAACTGAAATGTCAGTGGTAATGGCATTTTAGTCAATGCTAAATAATGTATCAAATAAAGAATATGTTGATAAATTATTCCTGATATGCTGATGGATATAAATAATTTCAGTAATCTAAAAACCCACTATCTACTGATTGGTTGTCATTAATTACTTTACAAGGTGTGATAACAAATTTAGTTTCTCAAATGTAATCAAACATGTTTCTTAACTTTGTAAAATTAATTCTTTTTATTTTTGAATATGGTTCTATGAGAAACAGAAGTTGATCGCGGAAAGTATTAAAACATTTACCTGGGAAAAGGACGACACGTTTCTTTTCTGCCAAAATGTCCGCGGCTCTGCGTGCATTTCAATGTCAAACAAAGCGTCATTTCACGCGGCGATCAGTCAAGCGCTGCTCACCTGTGGTAGTGATCACAGTGATGGCGAAGTAGAAGGACCCAGCAAATTTCCACTGGACTCCAGCTTTGTGAGGCCTGAGCTGTAAGACGACAAGCTCCAGCTCCTCGAAGTTCACTTTGGTAAAGTTATATTTGCGTATGACTTCGTACTTTCTGGCATCGAGCTTCCTCTTGTGACTTTTCTCCTGTTCCGACTCCAGAGTCTCGAAGACGGCCGCTCCGACCACCAGGTAGGTGAGGATGCTGATGATGAGGGCGAGAGTCCTGGCGTTTTGCCTCTTCATGATAGTGCGGAGGGAATCGGAGCGCGTTTGGGAGCTGAGCCACTCTGCGATCTTCTCCTGATAGAGTCCGGATCCAACAGAGACTTTTGGAGACGGAGCTGTTCGTTCAGCACCACACCCACACCGCAGCTGGGTTGCTACTGTGGGCTATTTGGACTATTTGTCACTGCCTTATATTTAGATTCTACAGAAAAGACACACGGGGCAGTCCTCGAGACTTTCAAAAGGCGTTTTTGGAGCATCATTTCTACTCATATGCTCACTTTTCAGGAGCTCTTCCACAAACACACACAGCCTTAGTCTTTGAGGCCAAAGTAAACAATTTGTTTAATTGGCTCCTCAGCTCCAGAGGTAGGTAGTTCAGTCTCCAGAAAGAAGTCTGCCATCCTGATAAGAGAAGCTACATGACTTATGTTCACTCAAGTAAAATATTTATCCGTGGCTGTTCAAACACACCTCCTCCACTTGCTTAACAAGTTGTCAAGCAACCTCATGATAACAAGCCTGTCAGTGTGCAAACATTTAAGACATGCAACAAATGTGACAGCTCGACTTTCTGCAGTGAAAAATGTCTCTGCATTGACTTTCAGTTTGAACATGCCCCTCACCACCAGGAGTTTTTGTTCATTTTTTTTACTTTTCCTTTCTCCACCCTCAGAGCTTTCAGTAATAAGTATTATATGTCTTTTTTTTTTTTTTTTTTCAGAGAGATGGGTTTATTACTGAAGGTGACATAAGAAAAAATTATATGCTTGAGTGTATAGATTTGTGGTGTCTGGAGTGACAACTAACTCAAAAAAACTTCAACAAAACCCAAGACATTCAAGTAAATGTGGCATTAATAAAATCATCCAGGCTTTGTGGACAGGTCATTCTCTTTTTATACATGACATAAGACATACTGTATCTGTTCAACAAAGAAAATCCTGTCAAAAATATACAAAAATATTGTTTGTTCAGATAAAACAGTATCTCTCCCATTAATAAAATGGGAAAACGATCTTTCTTTTTCTTCAGATTCCGAATTCTGGTCTCAAATTGACTAAAAATGTTAACTTACAAACCATTCAATGAAAAATTCTCCACAGGTATCACAGGTATGCTCTCCTCCACTGGGGTGGTGTCTGGCTGGTGAGGATCCAGTACATGTGTCTGCAGCAGACTCCTCTGCCCGGTGATCTTCCGCAGGGTGACCTCAGGTGCCTGGATTGCAGCTGGGGATGGGTCTGGGCCTTGGCCCTGCTTACGTTCCTGAGGCTCTGTTGCAAGGTGTTCCTGGCTGGGGATGCGCATATCGGCTGCCTGGGCCCCGGAGGTTTTCCCCGGGCTCTCCTGGTGGGGGCTGGCCCGGCAGCCCCCTGACATGACTCCCTTCTCCACCCCATATAAATAAAACCATCCCAACGTCAACGAGAGTTTTGGTGGCCGGGACCTTCCACCCCATACATCACATCTCTCTCTCTGTTTTTAACACACCCGCAGACACAGACACAAACAAAGTTTTAAATTTAAAACACACATACATGCACACACACACACACACACACATTAGTTACAAGGAAACCTGGGGAGGCTGGGAGATACTACCTTGCACACCACATCTTTCCTTTTTTTTAAAATGCACCCAGGCACATACTTCATTTAAAACATCCATCCATCCATTTTCTGTGCCCGCTGAATCCATTTCTGGGTCACGGGGGTCTGCTGGAGCCAATCCCAGCCCAT
>JAOWBL010004033.1:0-11588 GCA_028564865.1 Zenarchopterus dispar | reverse complement strand
TATATATGCATTTTATTCTTGCAGCAGACATTTTCATATGGTGCATTAATGTGCGGTGTGTGTCCTTCACCAGTCCTCCTTGACAGTCTAATCTTGCATATTTTATTAATGTCTGACTTCCAAATTCTGCTTAGGAAGACTAAAACCACCAATGTGCAACACAAAAGTACAAGACTGAAAAAAAGACAAAGACAGTGATGGGTGCAGTGTGTGTAGTGTGGTGATCACTGTATTGTTTGGGTGTGATGTGTCTTCGTGATGAGATGTATTACAGTAGGAGACAGACATGATAGTAAAAGACAAGTAGCCAAAGAAATAGGAGCAAACAGAATGGTGTGTGTGTGTGGGGGTGTGTGTGTGAGAGAGAAAAGGGAATGTGAGCAGTGCACACACATCCCAAACCAATCAATCTCCCAATCTTCTCTCTTTATGTTCAACTCTTTTTAGTTTAAAGAGGCTTACTTATTGGTACATTGTATTTTGGCACTGCTCTAGTGGCAACCTGCTGCAGTAACTGGTGATGTTGTGCTTTTGCGTCGTCTTGAGATGTTTTAAAGTTTATTTCCATTTCAATATTTTTCTAACTCGGCTTATGCTGTGCTGCTTAAGTGGTTTTCTGGTTTGTTTTTTAACATCTTTTGCAATGAGTAACCATGATCATGGAAAAATAATTGTTCATATGGGAGCAGCTAATTAAGCTGTGATGCCCAGACAAGTAAAAAATATTATAAGGGTGAAATGCAGGTTGTTTCAGTTGTTCCTTCCACTCGATTGCCATTGGGAATGTATGAAGACTGGCAAATAAAACTGTTTAAAACTATACAGGTAGAAAGAGACTGCAGGTGGAACAGTATGAGTATATAAAGAGGGACTGCAGTGGTTGTTGGGGGGAAAAAAAGATGGAATTATCCTGGACATGCCACCGTGAATGATCCAGATATTGATCTGGTCCATGTCTTCTACTAAGATGGTTCAATTCTGCATGTGATGTCATCAGCTTTAACACATTCAGCTGGATTCTAAATTAATTTATTCTTTATCTTTTCTCGATGCAACAACTTAATTTCCCTTTAGACACAGATAAATTATTATTCAATTAAATTCACACTGGGCATTTCAGAACTACATTCGGTCAGTGAACTGGTCTTTTTTTTTTTTTTTTTTTTTTAAAAAAGGATATTTTGTCATCCAGTTGAGGGATTCCAGCTGAGGCACAAAAAGCTTTTTATCTTCAGAATTTGTGGTGACATTCATCAACCAAAGAAATCAGGGTAAGGGCAGACAAACAAGCAACAGCCAATTTCATAGTAGAATAAATTAAGTGGGGTGGCTGCTGTGTATTGAATTCCCATCAGCCTCTCCAGCTGACATCAGAGGACCGCAGGCGGTGGATCTCCGCGGCGCTGCACGTGGCCTTCTCGGTCACTGCTCTCCACTTAAAACTCCTCCACAAACACAGATACAAAGGCACTGCCTGCTTTTTAAAGCATGCTGGTCGAGATATTGATGTTTTTCCCTCTTTTTTTTCACGCGATTTTGAAAACCCACACAGAGTAGATAATCTTAAACTGGTGGTCCATTTGATGTCCATTACTACTTTTTAACCATTCTTGTGACTCTGCAGGTTGTGGACTGCATTCAAAACTTTGGGATGAAACGACACTCCATGTTTTCCTCCTGATCTGATCGCCTCATTCCAAACAGACCCAAAGACAATGCAATATAAGTGAAGGATTCACTTCAGGCAAAAGTCATGTTTTTGACAGATCTGAGACGTCCAATCTCCGTCGGCTCACCATCCTCGGCAAATGACATTCATGCTTCTTCGATGGCTGGAAATAAGACTGTCACTGGCTCCTGGAATATAATGTGTTGCTAGCCGAGGTTGAGTCACAGAAAAGCCCGGCCGAGTGGGAAGTGAGTGACAGTATCATTCCAAACTGGAGTAAACAAGTTAAAAATAGAAGCCTCTCTGTGTAGTTGACGACTTCTCGGAGACATCACTGTTTTACTTCCCATTTTCTGCTGTGAAACTAATGGAACGAGTCACAGTGAACAAGCCACTGAAGATCTGGATCACAGTTGATCTACAGTGTGGAAGAACAGCTTTTTCTATTTTGAGCCGCAGCTTTTCGCCACTTCTGCTTCTCACTTTGACTCGGTTATTGCAAAAGAAACCGGAGGAGCACTCAGAGGCACTGGCGTCATTCGCCAAAGTTGATTTTACCTTTTTTCTTTTTTTTAAAAAAAGGATGTCCAAAAAAAATGTAATGAGTTCTTATGTTCCTCATCAAGTTTCAAGTGTGAAAAAGTAGAGGCAGGATGTCAAAGAAAAGCAGTTTCTGGTCAAATTCTGCAACTGATTGAATTCAAGCAGCACAGTCTGGCACCCAGACTAGAACATAAATATTCATTTCATTGCTGTTTATGTTCTCACTTAAGTCATGAGGGAACTATATTATGACTTGGTTCTTGTACCGGGCAGCTGGCCATCATGTGAAAAGTTGACCACAGCAGTATCTTGGCTCCTAAATGTTCAAGTGGACGTTCAAGCAACCTGTTGGAAAATGTCTTTGCAGTAAGTTCCAGGGAAAGTGCTGGAAATGTGGGTTTTTATTGAGCTTGTTCTCAGTTACATGCCATTTTTCCAGGACCTTCTTGGCATCACAAATCAATGCAAAGGTTTTTTTTTTTTTATGTTGCTGGTTGTTCTTCAGTTCATGACTCCAAAAATGATATCAGAGCAGCTACACCAGATGATTTATTCTCTGAAAACGGTGAAGGACAAGGTAATGGAGAAGAAATGATCTGATCTACAAGACCTTGGAGGGAGATGAGAGCAGCAAGAGTTAATATAAAGTTGGAACCTCATGTCAGCCACAGAATCCATCCATCCATCCATCCTTCTTTTTTTTTTTTTTTTTTTAAATACCCACTGAATTCCTCTCCAGGGTTACGGGGCTCTGCTGGAGCCAATCCCAGCTCATAACAGGCGATAGGCAGGGGTACAACCTGGACGGGTCGCCAGTCCATTGCAGGGCCACATATAGAGACAAACAACCATCCACGTTCACACTCACACCTATGGGCAATTTAGAGCTGTCAATCAACCTAACTTACATGTTTTTGGGCTGTGGGAGGAAGCTGGAGTACCTGGAGCAAAAACCCACGCAAGCACGAGGAGAACATGCAAACTCCACACATCTGCCCGGCCACAGTCACATGATCTTTTTTTTTGTGTTGATTTGTTACATATTTTACTTTTAGTGTTTTTTTTTTTTTTTTTTAAACATAACCTTTAGATAAGGACCTTTAAATTAATAGGATTGCCTTTTTATCCACAGTTTAATAAGGGGAAATATGAACAATTAAAAATGTTTATGCTTGATTACAATATTGTGACTTTGTCAGTTTAATTTAGGCTGCTCATATCTGAATATAACATCCAGTGAACTTTACAAATAATCTTCACTCTGCTATAGTTCCACTAAAGCTGAAAGTTGGAAAAAGTAAATTAGAATTCTACACTTTCCCTAAGTTTGTTGTTGCCTTTTTACACACACAAACATCCAAAGATGACTCATAGTTGAGGCATTTATTGAAAAAAAAAAAACATGACAGACAGTTTTTATTGATTTTTATATTTGAGGGAAATAAAAAAAACATTAAATGAAGTAAGTCTCATATTTTGAAACCATTTACCAGAAGACAGAGCTGGAGTTGTGACATGTTTGAGAGGCTCTTGGCAGTCGGCGGGTATTTCATGCCTGTTTCACAGAATGAATTTTGATGGGCTGCTGTGGTCCAGGCATCTTTAACAGTCCCGACAAGCCTTTGTTCTTTCCATGTTTTTGTGTCTGATCCCTCCCAACAGCCCACAGGGGAAGCTCTGTCGGCTGTGCGCTCTGAAAACCATTTCTGTTTGATCAACCTCTAGCACACTTGAACCATTTTGGCAGGGATGAGTGCAGGTAATTCGCCTGATTTTTATTTATTTATTTTTTTCGAGTAGGGGGCAAGAAAACGAGAAGAGTTCACAGGGAGTGGTAGACAAATTCTGTTTTGTTTCTGTGCTTATGTACATCCCAAAACTACCAATAATAGAGGGTTTAAAAAATAAAAGCTGTTAATGTATCCTACACCTTTCATTGAAAAAGAAAATCCAAGATGATCCAATATCTCTGAAAAGCTTTTTTCCCCTCAAGCAATAACCGATTTTATCCAGGAGAGGGCAGTGTGTAGTTGACAAGGCTAACCTCTTAACTATGACAGTTTTTCAGCCCAAAACAGACTTTAAAGACATTCACATGGAGGTCATCATGAAGAGAGAAGAGCAGGGATATAATACAGCTCTGAATCACTGTGAGGAAAACCAACAGGACATCGAGCAGCAGGAAACAAAGACACACACATCCAACGTCTGACAGTGAGTAAAGGTAAATGATAGGGCCAGCTCCATGCTGTTAGAGGAAGAAAAAAGACAAAAAAAACAAGTGAAAAGCTCTGTTCAATACTGCCATGAAAGGACACTGTAGGTGTCATTAAACACAGTTACTGCAGCAGAGGTCAGGGCCATTACAGATGGATCATGAGAGCCCTCTGCTGACAGTTAAATCACAAGAAACCAATATCATCTTCATCAAAACAAACCCCTGGTTTGCCATTTTTGCAGCACATTAAGAAGAAAAATAGACTCTTCTGAATATCTGTGATTATCTTGAGGCTGAGGCAGCTGAAATTACTTGCCTTTTTTTTACCCTTTTTTGCCATTTTTAGAAGAATTGGAGGTGGGACTGGAAAATTATAATCTTCATTCAGCCCTAAAATGTTTTATTCAGACACCCACCTAATGCTTTAAAAAGAAATGAAGTAATAATTTAGTGATTGAAAAGGGAATTTGGGAGGTGATTAATATAAAAGTGAGATTCTTAAAGTTTTGTAATAGTTTCCACAAGGAACTGTGTGTGTGTGTGTGTGTGTATGTGTATATGTGAATATATATATATATATATATATATATATATATATATATATATATATACACACACACACTTTATAGTGTTCCTTTTTAAGAGTGAATCTGAAGAGAACAAATACGTTTTCCTTGTCAAAATGCAGCAGATAAAATGCAATGAAGGCTCATTTTTTTCCAAGTCACAAACTTTTTTTCTGATAATCTGTTTTAAAAAGCACATTTAGGCTGCATTTTAGAGTTTATTGAAAGGAACTTCATTGGGCAAAGCTCCATCACTGCATTTCAGGTCAGTGTGATGTTTGGACTTTTGATGGATCCTTCCAACACCTGGATGGAGATTTGGATCAAATGTCTTGTTGTCTCATGGCTCTGTTTCAGCTGTCGGACTCATGGATGAAAATTTATGTCAAAAGTACTTTGGGTGACAGAGGAATGAAGCTTTTGTGGCTGCAAAAAAAAAAAAAAAAAAAGAAAGCCCAAATAATCACCTCTCCACCACCATGTTTGACTGCTGGTATTAAACGTTTGTGCTCAGTTTTCACCAAACCTGGCTATACGTATATGAATAGTGGTCAGTTATGTCCATCTTGAAAACATGTACACATTTCAGCATCAGATGTGCACTTTACCCATGTCATCTACACTGATGGACCCGCATACTAACTGAGACTGCAGCTTCTGAGCTATGCACTGAAAACGATCCAATAGTATGCCACCTCTTTTGGTATCATTATGATGACAGAAATGATTTTACAAACTTGTTTTTGTCAAATTATAATAAGCATACATTTAACATTTTTCAGTTATAATACTGAAGAGTTTAAAAAATGGTTTGCAAATCATTTCACATTACATTCAACACATGGTCCAATCTTTTTTTTTTTTGTATTTCAGACTGCCACTGGTACTGGAGCAACAAACAAAAATAAAGCTGCATTAAGAAACACATCCCTACACCAAAAGCACCAGACAGAGAAACACTGTTATTCAGCGCTGCACCTAAAAACTTTCACCGCTCCTCAGGTCGTCCTCTTGTGAGCAGCGTGTTGGAGAATATAAATCAAGTTAACACTGCAAACTGGAGATGGAAATTGAACAGAGGGTTCGGATGCACGTCCACTAATTAATAGTGAATCCACACCTGCTTCCAGCCTTTTGGGCACATGTGGTGAAAATTGAAGGGTCACTGACAGGTGTCTTTGTAGAGAGAGCGAGAGGGGGGGGGCTGAAAATAACCACAGGTGATTGTCTCTGAATCCCACAGGTGATTAAAGGGCCTAAACTTTGTCGCTTCCAGTCATCCCTGAAAACCAGATAGATGGAGTTAATGCTGCAACTCAGAGTGCTGCGCCGTTTTTAAAAATCAATAGGGTTTTTATTTTCCTGGTATCACTTGTGGGGGCTCGACTGGTCGAAGGCGTGTAACGTGCGTCTTGCAGAGGCCGAACTGTGACTATTCCTCGGCGCTGCTGCCGTGTGATCCGAGGTCTTAGCCTGGAGGGAAATTTACTCCGGTTTACCTCTGTGAAGGTTTGGTAATGTGCAGTCAGGCTTTGTTCCACGGCTGCCATGAAGGCTGCCTTGCTTCAGAAAAAAATAAAACTGTTCTATATTTTTGTTTTTCCCCACCAGAGACCGCATAGATCTGCCTGCACCTTTTTATTTGAAGAAAGTGTGAAAGAACACACATGAAGGCACCACTGATCCACCGTATGTGGGCTCAGCAAAAGCACGGGTGTAAACAGGATAGATAAATATATACATAGTACATATTCTTTAAAGTGTTTGACAGGAGTCTGACATTAATACTGTAAACATAACGTTCCATCTCCTTAAAGTGGCTGGAAGAGCTGTCAAAACTGTCCACCGCAATTTGTTTTGCAAAAGTGAGCACACATGAGCCGCCTCCAGTTTCTCCTGTGGTCTCTGCCGAGGAGCTCAAAGGAGAAAACTTCTGATTGTGTGCACGTCTCGAGGACGGCACACTTCAGCTCGCTTTTCAAGCCAATATCACCGCGGCTTCCTTGAGGTCTGATGGCAAATTATGAGAGATGACATTTCGATGCCATGTTCAAAAAAGGGGGGGGGGTTATGCTACACCCCCCCCCCCCCCCCCCAAAAAAAAGAAAACTGCCACGTCAACGTTGAGCCTATCCAGTTACTATTTTGACATAAGTATTTTTTTTCATGTAATGCATTCATCAAACATAGGTTCTGTTTTTATTGCAGAGAGGAGAACATACCCATAGGTCTTTTGCACTCTATTAAATCGAGAGCTTCAGCTGCCTTTACAGGATGTAGACCCAGAGACTCGGCCAGCATCTCGTTTTTCCCTTACAGATGTCAGATTGACAGAAATATCACAGCTGTGAGTGTTATTTGACTTTATTAAATATATCAAACAAGTACCACAACAAGAACATTTTAGAAAAAGTAACAAAAATAATTCTGGTGATTAAAAAAAAAAAAAATAAGAACAGCAATAAGTCCAACTACATTAACAAACTTGTTATGAGAATAAGGTTGCAAGAAAAGTTTACAAGAAAAAAACTGTAATTTTATTAAATTGTTTTGTGTTTAATTTAGGATCTCGATACTTTTGACAATGTCACTGTGATGAACAAAGAAAATACTTTAAAATAGCATAAAAGGAACATTTTTAGCTCTTTGGGTCCCCCTATCTGTTTGGAGGTTAAGCTGCTTTTATGACGCCGTCCAGGATTTATTCTGGCTTGGTCTCTTGTTTGGCCACTTTCTTGCCTCTGCCATCACGTCCATTGTACCTTCCCATGAGCTAGCTGCTAGTGCTGCGAAAGCACTACACGATTGTTAGAAAAGTCAACTGGAATGGGAATCAGAAGTTACTTTGGCTGGATTTTGTAGGAATGGGATAAGATGTGAAGAACTGGACTGCGCTTTAAATGAAATTAAAGCCAGTATTTTTAAATGAAAGTCATTTCTACTGCTTTAAAGGGGAGGTTTCCATTAGTTAGGTTTGGGGTAGTGTTTTGAGATATCACTCTCTTACTAGGAATAACCCCTCAAGATCTTTCTTAGGGAACCTCTGTAATGTCAGGACATGTCTCTACCTTGGATAAGTTGCTGCAGTGCAGGTCTAAACTTCAGTGGGTGTGACATGGTGTTGACTGGACATGCTGTTGATGATGATATTAATTTCAAGTCGGCTCTTATTCATCACAACATTCGCTGTGTTTTCAAATGGCAAAAACAAATCCAGCAGCTATCTCAGCTCCTTCAGTTGATCTTGTTCTACTTTTTTTCTTTCTTTGCTGTCCTCTGCTTCTGTTATTTATTGGTGGTTGGTAAACAATAAATGGTATGGCAATAGTTTGGTAAGTCAGTAGATCCTACCAAGTCCATCACTCATTCATGTGCTCAGTTCAACTATGGAGTTTAAATTGTTGTTATTTTCTATAAATGCTTTAATGGCTTTAATTCTGGCTTTAATTTCATTTTCTATACATGGTAGATGAGTTGTGACTGGAACTCATCTACCAAAGTACATCACTTTCTGCTTGTTCAGATAAATCTTTGATTTTGTTGGCAGCAGCAGATTATGAGAAATATTGCTTTGCATTAGGACTCATCTCAAATTGCGACTTTATTCTCATAAATTTATCATCCTCTTAACTAAATTTGCATGTTTTTTTAAAAGAACTGTTATGACTTTTTTTTGTAATATTCAAAACCTGTAGTTTGATTATCATTGTTTTATTTTACTTACTATCTTATAAAATGGGCTCATTCTCAAACTCAAACCCCAAATATGTAAAGAAAAACACATTAATTTACTAAATGTTACACACACACACACACACACACACACACACACACAGGTTATGCTTTTCTTCACTGTGCATATTCATACCTGTCCAAATTTAGAACAGCCTTTGGCTTCTAAACCAAGGAGACATTCTCATATGGACTTGGAGATAATATCGTAATGGCTGTCATTTTTTATAGCACTCAAACATGTTTTATACAACTCTGCCTCACTCTTGAGTTATGCAAATTTGTACTAATGTGTTATGAACCCACTGGGTGAAATAAACAGAACTCCTCGCTGTGTGCCTATCTAGTGTGTAGAAAGTAATAATCTATGACATTTTCATGTAAATAAATTCGATTTCGCTCCTCTTCCGTTATTCAGCTCAGAGAAGATATGTTGCTCTCAATGGCAGATTTTTGTTGCAGGAGATGCTGTTGGATTTTGGGGAACAATCCAAATGGATTTATGGTGCGTTTGATGTAAACAGAGCCTTTTCAGAGTGAAACAAAGCCCTTTAGACATCTGACTTTTGGAAAAAAGTACACAAGTACTCAGTGAGGAGAAACTAATGCTAACATAGAAAATAATTTGTAGCACTTAATAGTATTGATAGTTTTCATGTCTGTTGCTCTTGAAGTACCTGCTCTGGTGTTGATGCCAGTCCCTTTCTGCTGCTGAGCAGGTTGTTATTTTGGTGTGTGTATGTGTGTGTGTGTAGGGGAATTACAGATATCTGCTGGCTTTATCTCTCCAACAGCAGCTCCTGTCATGCTTCCTCTCAGCTTCGTGGTGTTACAACTGGTTTGAGAAGACGGCTGGGAACCTGTGCTGGCATGAGTGTGGGAAGTAGATGTATTTATAACCATAGCACAAGTTATCCTGAACATATTAACTCTTCCAAAAGAGACTGTTTTCACAGGTCTGGATTTAAGAAAGGACAACTTATGATCTTTTTTTCCTAAATCTGAGCTGATTACTCAATCTTAATGAAATGAATAATATTCTATGTTCAAACTTCACATATATGAAGTGCTGTGTTATTTACTGCTGCGTTCATGGCAGCTGCGTTTTGGGGGCGGAATCAGCTGCTTTACATACTGAAAAGATTATTTTACATTTATAGTGAAATAAAGATGCATTCTTTCAGTGCAAACAACCATAAGAGTTAATACCTACCAAAGAGAATGTCTTAAAAAAAAAAATTATAAGAAACATGTTTATAAGTATTTGCAAGAATCTCAATGTCAAACAATGAAGGCTAAAACTATGTTGGAATCCTAAAAAAATAAAATAAAATAAAATAACTGTAGTGAAAACACTCCCCCACCACTCACATCGCCACAATTGTTTTAGGGGACAAAATGGATTTAAAAACAAAAAAAAAATAAAAAAAAAACAGATCTTAAAAAGTTACTAGTGTGAAACCAGCCTAAAATAGGTTACAACCTAAAAAAATGAATAATTCTGTTACGAGACAGGTGAATAAAAAGTCTGAGCATGACAAATTAAGTATTTGGAGCTAATTTATCAACACAAATAAGATTTAAAAAAAAACACAACAAACTGGCTCAGCAGCATATGGAAGGGCGGCCACGATGGGTTTAATAATCAGAAATGTTCATATAGGAGCTTGAGGTTGAAGAGATTGAAGATGTAAATGAATATGGGGCTGCAACACTTTGATTTATAAATAAGAACATCAGGAAGGAGAAACTGGAGCACAAGAGGCCAACACTGGAATGAATAAACAAGACCAATCAATAAATACACAGAAGGGAAGACGAGCAGCTGGGGAGGCAGACTGACCACGAGGCTCCTGTAGTCCGTGCAGAATACACAACAAGGTAAATAACATCCAACAACTCAAAAAAGAAAAGAAAAAAAGACTCCACTGCCTGATTCACTTTGAAAGATGCATAATAAAATTTGCTACAAACACTTGGCAGGAATCACACACAGACAGACAGACAGGAGCGAGGATAAACTGACAGATGCATGGTGAACACAAACATGGAGGGAAAAAAAGAGTGCTAAATAATTCAGGTATTTTCTAAGTGTCAGTGTTTCTTGGCCACCACATATTATGGAAACACTGAAATAACACCAGTACAACCTGTGACTGTGTGTGGGTGAACAGACACTGGAACAGAAAAGGGTTTTATGTTTAAAGAAAAAAGTATTTGGTTCAGTTTCTTACAATCTAATATGACCTGAGAGTCTGAGCTCAATATTGAAAAATTATTTTTAAAAAATCAGCCTTTGAGGATTTTCTTTTGTAAAAAAACTTTAACATATTTTCAGAAGATCTGAACGCAGGTCTGACATCTGAGTTCATCCTGATGCGAAGGCACTGAAGTACCATTATGGCAGAAACAATCAAGTGAGTTATATTTTAGTTGAAATGGAGGTTGGCTCAGAAAAATAAAGTTGAAATTTTTCCTCCTGGAAAATGACAAACTTGTTTTTAAGAAGAAGGAAAAATGTAATGAATATTTTCTGTAGAAGTTTGGAGCCTAACATAGGTTACAATCTAAAAAAATGGAATAATTCTGTTAAGAGACAGATTAGAACATTTCAAGGCAAAAAAGAGAAAACCCAAAAAAACCAAACAAACAAAAAACCTTTTTCCATAATGCAGGCCTTAGTTGATTCCTCTGACCTCCCAGTTAGAGGCTTCACAGTCTTGCAAGGAATAAAGAGCGAGATCTCTGATTTTATGTGACAGGGCAGACAGTGATGATGATGATGATGATGATGATGATGATGATGATGAGGGTCAGGTGTGTCTCAGTAGCTTAACCAGATGCGCCGTTTACCCACAGG
>JAOWBL010004032.1:0-11589 GCA_028564865.1 Zenarchopterus dispar | reverse complement strand
TATATATATATATATATATATATATATATATATATATATATATATATATATATATATATATATATATATTTATCAATTGTGATTAAAACCAGTATAAGAAATGAATTTATGAGTGGGTCATATTAGATTTGTGTGCTGTTACAAAATATGTTTCAAATATTTCAGTATGCAAATATTAATTCAGAGCTTTTTGAAGTGTTTGAATGTTTGAAGTGTTTTAAGTGTAAATATGGTATATGCGCTGTATCACTGTATTTACTGGCTTTTTCTGTCTGTAGTATGTATGTTTTTGTTATCTTTTCCCCAAACATGCATATTTCTGTAGACGTTTTGTTGTTTTTTTTAATTTTCTCTTGCAAGGAAGGTTTGTATCAACATATCAGCATTGCCTGACCACAAAACAAGAAGGAGAAGAAGCAGCAAGTTCATATATTCAGCTTCCACAAACCTGCCAGCAAAATCTGTCTATTTCAGTTAAAAGTAACACAACATGATAGATCACATTATTCTTTCTCTCTGATGCATTTTCGATGAGCTAAATCCACACTGCACCTGAGTGGGATGCTGAGTGGGGTGCTGCTCACCTGGCACGCTGCACAGACATTTGACTGCAAGTGTGTTGAGGAGGAACAGTTCTCCATTTCACGGCCTCCAGCACCATAGCTTCTGCATCTACCAGACCGAAACCATAGAGGCTGCTGACTGTGACAAAAGAAATACCATAAAGAGCAATAGTTCAAGGTAATTTTGCCTCTACAAGTACAACTGTAGAAGTGACACTGGCTTGTTGAACTGGTTTGGTGTGGGCAAACACTAATTTTGGCAAAAAGAAAAATGATTCAAGTACTTAAAGTATAAAACAGAAATGTACTATTTTAGTATTAGAAGTAGAATGCAGTGTGCCTCTGTGTCCAGCAGCATTGGTCTTCCAGTCATCAGCTTTCAGGTGAACTGGTCTGGAGGTCTTCACCAGTAGGTGCTGCACATCCCTCCATGTGAGGAGAAAACTGCATAGAACAAACTCCTCATGTTATATGGATTCACAGTGTGCTGAGACAATCAGTACCACATACAAAATATCGAGAATCTAAAACTGTTTGCATTGATCATGTTAAAGAGATAATCCTTAAATGAATAAAATCCCAATTTTACCATCAATCTATATTCAGTAACCCAGAATTATGAATTAAAAGTGACTCCACCTAATTGTGGAAACTAACTGGGCATAGTTACAACATACCTACATGCACAAGGTCCATCAATTCACACTAACTGTCACTTAAAAGGCTTAGCCTTCGTCATGGTCTTGGGCTTTTGTTTTCCAAGATGACTTTGAAAGCATCTGTTGTGGAAAAAAACCCATTAATACCTTTGTATCATGCGTTTTAACCACTAAGGTGACTATCTGGGTTTGACTAAGAGTCCTAACTTAGTAAAGAAAAAGACTAGAGCGAATGTCCGAGTTCAGCAGATTTAATATTACGTTTATACGTGTCAAACATACATCTCAAGTTTCAATGCAGAAGTGACAACATAATACAAAACACACAGATTTTTAAGCTTCTAGGTTAGCCTTGATGGCCTGCTACCTGTGATAACAATCTTATATAAACAATCTTGCCGTGCATAACAATCTTTGCCATGCAGACCAACAGCCGCCAAGACAAGGACAGAGAACTGAATATGCATTGATCTAAGTCAGAGTGGAGTGACCAGAGTTTAATAATTCCTTTACAGCATCTCACTGAAGCGCCACTCTGATCACTGATCCCTTTCACCGGTGTCGGTTCCTATTTAAGCAGCAGCCTCACCTCTTCCCAGTGCAAAATCATCAATGTTTTTACCATGTGGAGCCAGTTATTTGAGTTTATTTATCCTCAACCTCTTTGTACATGAACTGTTTCTGTCCCTGGTTTCCCCAGCCTGCCTCACCTTTGCTGCTCCTGTGCTTTTCTGTTCTTTTGGACAAAGGAAGCTTTTTTTTTTTTTTAAATGAGTTTGGATTCTGGATTAAACTACTTTTGGTATGATCTCTTTTTCCATAAATTAGTTTTTAAATTTTAAATACTTCTGTGCCTTATACTTGCAGTTCATTGGCAGTTTCTACTCTGCAACTTATTAATACCCCTGTTCTCACTCTGCAACAGCAAGTGGAAATGTAGCCGTAGACGTAAGTGGGCCCCTGTCCTCCATGTTTTAGATGTTTCCCTGCTTCTTCACACCATGACACAAATGACTGTGACATTAACAGAGTTGTTCAGACCTTGATGACACCCTGTTAATGACCATTAATGAGAATCAGGTGTGTTGAAGCAGGGCGCCATCAAAAACATCCAGGATAGTGGCCCACGAGGACTGGAACTGAGAAAGACTGCCATAGACTCTCTTTGTAAGCTGTATCTGTGCAATTCCTTCTCTTCAATACAAGAGATAGCTGCTAGTCAGGGACCTGCTGTCCTGCGTCCAAAGCTGAAGGTAGCTGGTTTTACATACCACCACCCACTCTACGCCACGGAGTAACGTCAAGGTGCAGGAGAGTGAGTGTGAGTTTAAGCAGGAACTGGAGACAGACAATGGAGGAAGAGGAATTAAGTAGTTCAGTGAAGTCACTTAAAACAACGCTATTTGAGGGGAGGACGTTTCCTCTCAAAGGAGGAGAAGCTCTACGTGAAACAGCTTGGACAAAATTTATTTACAAAAAAGTAAAACACTATATGTCATTATAATGTTGCTATTGTTGTTTTTATTTAATTAAATACACTTATGTGATACTTTAGTACATTATGTGCTTGCTTTTTGGTATGTCTGTTTTGGAGTTTCGTGTAGCCCCCCGGAGAAAACTACACAACTGCCACTGCTCTATGAGCTACTCTCCAAACTGGCCAGCGGCTTTCCTGACCAAGAAGTTGAGACTTTAGCAGATGCAGATGCTACTGGAGACACGTATCTCTGAGGGGACTGAGATTAGCACTCCACTCGGACAGATTAGCAGCAAAAAAGGTGAGGGTGGACCCTTCATTTAAACTGGAATCCAACCCTATTCCCAAGCACAGCCTTCGCTTTTCCAACACTTCCCCATTCTGGTCTTCCTGGGACTCTAGTTCTTCCGCCCTCCGCTGCTCCTAACAATAGGACCAGGCTTGAGCAGGCCACAGAGACAAAGCTGGAGGCCTCCACAGTTAAATGATTTTGTTAGAACCCCTTAAGAACGAGGAATTTCATTAGCGGGAAGGCAGTGTGATAGCATGAAACAGCGTGTTACTAGTAATGACAAGGTTTTAGGTTATAAACTGTTCTGTGCAGCAAAATAGTCGGTAATAAATTGCTGCATGTTAAGATGAACCTTTAAGTTGTAAATTGTTCTCTACTTTGTAGAGGAGGAGGAAGTTGTATGGAGTGTGGCACAGAGAAATAAAGGGCTGACGTAAACTTGCACATAATTCTGTAGTGTCAAACAAGTGTCAGTTCTGTTTGATTTACTAAAAGTGAGAAACTGCACTCCAGTCTCCTCAAAGTATAACAATATCACAGATTTTCAGTAGGTTTCAGTAGGTTAACTAAAGCACCACTATCCAAAAACATTTCGTATTGTTTAAACTTTATTTATACAACACAAAAACAGTACAACAGACTTATACGCTTTAGTCAGTCAATCAATGACCACATAATTAAATCAATTTATATAAACTACAGTTACATTTCATGTTTCTAGGAGCGAGTAAAAATGAGTATTCATTCTGGGTAGCTCAACATCATAAATATACTGTAATACCGTACTGTACCCTATGAAAACTTTACTTTTTTAGAAAATAAAGAGACAATGAAAAAGACACAAGACAGACTGAACCGAACTTACTTAGCCTCCAGGGCAAGAGCTATGATTCCTGCCACCATGGGAGCAGACACAGAAGTTCCAGTATGGCCATCAGTGCAGCGTTGCCTGACATCAGTAGTTACCTGCCAACAAATAAAAATAAAAAGCATTGTAACTTATTTAAATCAAATCACATCAATACTGTATTTTCTGCATTTATAAAGTATTTTAAGGAGATGGGGCCTCTTTCGTGTTATGTCATTCTATTGACTGCTAGAATGGGGTGTAACAATATGCATTTGTTTTTTCTGAGCTATAAATGACGTCAAAATGTCTGATAGTCTTTGTGCTATGAGTAACTACACTCCAGCCTCTCACCCTGGACAACTCCAGAATGAAACAAGGTTCAGCTCAATTCATGACGATTTTTTCCAGAACACACACTAGGTGAGTCAGAATATAGGTAGGTAGTATCTCTAAACTCACGTACCAGTTCAGGTTCCTTCCCTGCCAGAGAGATGGCGTGCCATGCTCCAAGAGGAAACTCAACACCAGAGATAACTAAATACAAATCCAGTCCCCAGAGATGCAGAGGAGAGCCTGTGGGTCTGCAGCCGGCTTGTGACAGAGTAGTGCACATCACAGGCCACATTGGCTTTAGCAGAGGGGGGAATGTGCACCGCTACAAAAATAGCCCGTTTAAACTCCCAAGACAGATGGTGGGGCCTTATACTGACCACTAACAGCTTATTGTCCTTAAAGCAGACTTGTTCCTTAATGATGATGTGCCAGCTTTTATTAATGAACGTTGAAAGTCCTCCTCCTTTCCTCTCACTACTCCCCAATACCATCTCAACCCGCAACTACTATCTAACAAACTACTGCTGTTGGAATTGAAATCACCTATGTGCAAATGGGACTTCTAGACAGATAGGCCATTGCTCATGAAGATCCATGGCATCTCATTCTCCACTATTGTACTCAACACTATAGCTCTCCACCAGGGTATGTCCTGAGCCCCCTCAGGAGGAATGATTCCTCCACAAAGTACCTGGGCAATCTTATTGTGAAACTTGATAGTACAGCCATTGTTGGTCTGATCTCCAACAAAACAGAATATGTACAAGAGGGAGATGGAGGAAATCGTTAACAGTTGTGATGCAAACAATCTGTGCATTAGTATGGGAAAGACAAAATAGCTGGTGGGGGGCTTTTGGAGGAGAGGTCACACTCCTCCTCCCCTCTTGATGGCAAGAGAAGCTGTGGAGCTGGTGACCACAGTCAAATTCTTGGACCATTATATGTCCCGTGATTTGAGATGGCCCACAAACAAAGCCACCATCATTAAGCAGGTTCACCAACGCCTGGATTTTATGAGGAGGCTGAAGCAGGCTGACCTCAGTGTGGATGTGTTAACTCCATTTTATTTGCGTGTTTGGTGGAAAGCTTCTTGCTGTTCCTCAGCGGGTTAAGAAGGTTCTGAAAAGAATGGTCAAATCTGGAAGACCAACAGGACTCCCAGGCTGGGCTCCAGTGAAGATGACTGCTTAAACCTGGACTGGCAGAGCCACTGTAAATGTTATATTTCTTCAACTGAGTCAAGTGCATTTTTATTGCAGTTTTGTTTGGTGATAGTCAAAATCACCAAATCGTCCTCTCCTCTGCCAAGTAGCACCTAAAATATCTTTGAGTCTCCGTTTTTTGATCATATCAAAGTCATGCTTTAATGTTCCTGTAATCACAGGTGCAGATTTCAATTTAACAATACTCTGGATGCTCCAGTATGACTCCGACTACTTCCAAACAGCTTTTTTCATCTAACTACAATATGGCTTTCATTAAGAACTTGAATGTGGTGTATTGTTGGCGCTTTAGGAATCCTAGTGTTAGGGGTTATATTTTTTTTCTGCAAGCCGTAAGACATTTTTATTTTGGCTTCCTTGCTGGAGTCTGTTTTGAACACAGAAATCCTACCCATTCTCCTATCTGATCGCTGCCCAGTTAAAATCATCTTTTCTAAATCCCGCTCATTAGTTCGTTTCAAGCGTTGTCACATTCATGTGTAACTTCTACAGGATAAACACTTTCTGTAACAGATTAGACAGGATCCAACTAAATTTATGTCCCTAAACAGATCCACTGATGTGAGTCCTCATAATCTCTGGGAGACTAGTAAATGAGAGGCATTTGTATTTGATTTTCTTCTAAAATGGCCAAAGATTGTAAACAGAGAATTAACTCACTGGAAAAAAGAAATTCAACGAAGCATCAATATAAGACTGCCAGAGCGAGAATGTTGAAGTCCCTAAAGGTAGACTATTAACAATCTGCCAACTTAAACATAACCCAAAATACTACGACTGCTTGTACGAAAATTAAAATAAAAAGTTTATTACTTCAGACACACAAATTAAAAGTAACACTGAAGTGAAGGCGATGCCCCTGTTACCCTGAGTTTTTATTTTACTCGATACTCTAGTCTTTTACTCACATGTATCACTTTTATATAATGCTGCATGTAGCGTGTCATGGTTTTGGATTTCTTTTCTTGTTTTTCTTGGTTTTTCTTAGCTCTCCTGATTTCAGCCTTGTTGTATTCTCTTGTGTCCTGTTTTAGTTGGGGGGGGGGGGGGGGGGGGTCCATTTATTTGAATGTTTTAGTTCTGTCAGACTTCCCTTGGCCCCATCTCCCCCAATTTTTCACACCTATGTCTCATCAGTCTTTTGCAAGTATATATTGTTTTATCTTTCCCCTTTTCCTTGCCAATCCATCTTTTTTGCTACCTCACTCTATTTAGTTGTTCTGTTCTTTTTCCTGCAGGAGTTGCTTTTGTCTTTGTTTTGAACTACCGTATTTCTCCTTATTAACGCTCCCGCTCTTATAGACGCGCCTCCACCCACAACGCTAGGGCGTAGCTATTATTTTTCAGCCAGTTAAGACAAAAACTGATTGCAGTTACGATTATGAGTCAAGGGTTGCCATCTTTGCAATCCTTGACTTACTTTGCGCTAGTCTTTGCAGATTAGCGCATCTTTGCAGATTGCGCTAGTCTTTGCAGATTTCATGCAGTATTCAGTCGATTCGACATTTAAATTTACCGCGGGTGTCAAAAGAGCGGAAGTGAAAAGATACCTTAGCACCACTTTGTTTATTTTGTGGAGAGGGGCCGATACACGGAGATAAGTGTTGACGCTGTTGACGCTGTTGATGCTGCGTGCATGTGCACGTTAAAACGAGACTGCCGCGATCGATTACCGTATTTAACAACCAACTAGAGACCGATTTCCGTCATATTTTTTATTTATAATTAATGTATGTTTGACCTTTTTAGTGACATCTTACTATTGTAAAACCTTATTTAAAACCGAAAAAATTGCAAAATTTGGTCTTAAATAGATGCGCCCTGTCGGTAATTTGCGACGCGCCCGGGCACGTTAATTAGGAGAAATAAGGTACCTGCCTGTGCTGCACTCTTTGCTTAAAACAAAGATCTTTGTTTTTTTTAATCACCTGCCTCTGGATCACCTGATTCAGGTCCTGCCCACCCCTCACACAGCTGGTGAAGCAGCCATTTCTCCAGCACTTACAATCTTCCTCTCATGAAACTCTCCACTGCTGTAGGTTGCTGCCATGATGGAGCTGCAGACCTCCAGATACCAGGGCTTATTTCCATTCTCTGTGGTGCTAGAGATGGAGATGGTGTAGATGCTGGTGGTATAGCCATCACATGAACAGTGATCACCCTGTCGACCTCCATTACCTGCTGCCCACACAAAAATGGACCCCAGGCCTCTGCGTCCCTGTGTGAATAGAAAATAGAGAGTGATGTGTTTGCAGTGATTGCACTCAAACATATGCATTTTCACATGTGGCTCTACTTAGACACTTAAAAAAAAAATCTTTAAGACCTTCAGTATTCCTTGCTCAAAAGCCTGCTTGGTTAGGGGCCCTGGCCCATCTACTGTTTTGCCATCATCTTTTGGCCCCCAGCTGGCGCTGTAGATGTGGATGTAGTCAGGTCTAATTCCCAGGGACTTGGCTTCCACTATATCAGTGACATCACCATCCAGCATCCGAATCCCTATTTCCAACATGCAGGAACATTGATGTAAAAACAACAGACAGGCTTTATAGGGCATAGGAGTAGCATGTGAAATGAAGGAAATGTGTAGAAAAGCAGGATCAAAGAAAAAAATGTTCAGGTAACACAATTATTGACAGACGTGTACATGTAGTTATCTGACTTTAAACATAAAACATCCGTTCAGATTTTCACACTATTGTGCTATATATTGTGGTATGAATATTAGTAACATTTAGAGAATTTGAAAAAATTGTAATTGTGAAAAGATTAACACAACTATCATTTAAGGAGTATAGTTCCTGGTCACAGTGACTTGAGGTGTGATTATTGGCCAGACATCCCACCTTAATGCAATTTGTTTTAGTATGTAGAAAAGAAAACTAGATAAAAGAAGTTAAGAGAAAAGCCCTCCTGCTTTATTTTATAACCTTTATTCTTTTATCCTCTCATTTTAATACTTGTCAGTTCATCCTCTTTAGAGTCACAGGGAGAGACGGGAGTCCATGCCAGCTGTCACAGCGGCATGGAGTATACATGGCTGACTATACCTGCTGAGCCATAGAGACTCTTTTAGTCAAGTACTTCTGTTGCAATAATGATGACAGTCTGCATGAAAGAGGACTTTATCAGGAAGTGAGGAGGTTGGTGTGATCTCCTCTGGGAACCTGAGCAGCTGGTTGATGTAGTTTTCTGCTTGGTTTCCATGTTGATAGCTTAGTTACTTTGTATCTCATTCAAAACTATAATTCTTGTTTTTAAGAAAGCTAAGACCAAGTTTTGGATTTTGAATTTATAACATTTTTTATGTTCACCATTATGCTTCACATGATAAAATTCAGAATCAGAATCAGTAAACTTTATTGAGCCCTTGAGGGCAAATCTGTGCAGCAACCTGGTTAGGTACAAACATAAACAAGCACAAAACTAACAGATACACTGAAGTTTACTGCCTCATTTCACACATATCGACTGTACAAGACCGCAGACGTGCAAATCCACAATTTGCCAGAAGAAAACACTAGAAGTTTATAAAAGAACACTCAAGAATAAAAGAAAGGTATACAAGTTGAGACCAAAAAACAGCAGTAAAACAATAAAATTAAAAGTACAAATCGATGAATGAAAACTCAAGAATAAATAATTAAAATCACAGTTCAGTAGTCTGATAGCAGACAGAATAAAGGACTTAGAATGAAGTTTGTTTTGATTACAGGTATTATTTGATAATGCCGACCTAAAGGTTCTGCACTGCAGATTGTGTATGTTATGAACTAAATAACTAGACAGTTTAAATTGGGTTTCACTTTGTTAGTAGACACAAAGACTCAAGTAATTAGGACTGTCTCAAAATATCTAAGGCACATTTGATCATGTTCATGCATTTCCAAGGTATACCACTGAATAAGAAAAACGTTATTGAGGAACAATAATTAAAGTTAAAAGTGTGCATTTGATAACATTGAGAATACCATTATAAAACAACTTTAGCCCACTGTAACCCATGTTACAATGGAGAGAGAGAAAATGCCTGCGATGGTGCTTGGGAGTGTCTGTACATAAACCGACAGAGAACTATACCTCCAATGTGAGATTTGTAAGCAACACCAACAACGCAGTGAGAGTTGTTGGCCACCGCTGCAACTTCACCTGCGCAACGTGTTCCATGTCTACATGACAGAGGAGACAGAAAAATAGGTTCTGATATACAACCTGGTGTCAGCTTTAGTCCCAGTAGCATAAGCAAATACTCCTTTTCAAATTTATTAATTGACTAGTTGTCATCCTTCCTGAGGATGGAGGGAGATATATATATATATATATATATATATACACACACACACACACACACATACACACACACACACACACACACGTGTGTGTGCAATTATGAATGTATATTAGCAAAACCAAAAAGATGGGATTGCGGGAGGAACTGTACTTTAGATTTAAGCTGAATGTGACATGAGAAGTTGGTGTTCATTCATTCTTACATGTTTTCATTGCGGGAGTCATAACGTGGTGTTGGGTCATGGTCATTCCCATTTACATCATAACTTGCAAAATGGTCCTACAGAAATGATACAGGACAACAGAGACATGTCTTTTCTGGCACTCCTCCTGTGTGATAAACATAAGAAGCCTAGATGATGTTACATCCCAGTGGATGTTTTGGACTTTCAGCTATGTCCAGTTATCTGTGTACTTGGATGTGGACAAATGTGTAACACATACATAGTTTTGAATTAGATCAGGATGGTTCCTCTCTATGCCATCATCCAGTATGGTCACCACCACATTTTTGCCAGTATATCCTCTTTGCCAGGCTGCCAGAATATTCATCTCAGATCGACAGTGGTTGCTCTTGTCATTGCAGTGCTGAAAAGAAACACAAATAAATCCACGAAATTTCTTGTCAAAATGTCAAAAGTGTGAATATTCTGTTTAAGATACTTACAATGTACCACATGTTGGACCACTTAGGGTCATTGAAGTACATGAAATTTGGGTGTTGCTGGACAGACCTTTTCACCCTAGTCTTTACTACCTGCTGCTGGGCCCAGTCCACCTGAGGATGAAAAATGAAATGACAATATTTTACTTTTGGCTCTGGTTTAGGAGCTGGTCATCTGTTAGTTGGGAGATCACTGAAAGCCTAAAATCTGTCCGCCTATAAGTACTGTGAGAAAGGGGAAATAATCCTTCTAGTGTAAAGTACTTTCAGCCACCAGAAAGACGAGAATTACACAAATACATTTGACATTTACTGTTTACTGTACCACAAAAACTGGCGACCTGTCCAGGGTGTACCCCTGCCTCTCGCCTGGGACGGGCTGGGATAGGCTCCAGCAGACCCCCGTGACCCAGAAATGGTACAACGGGTTTAGAAAATGGATGGATGGATGTACCACAAAATAATATTTGCAATTTTTGCCTTTGTAGGTAAAGTCGCTTTTACAAGTTTTTTTTTTTTTTTACAACTCCTAAGATTTGTTTGACCAAACAAATCTTAGGAGTCAGTCAATCTGGAGTCTGGAGTCAGTCAATCTGACTCCTAAATATTTGGTTTTTAGGGGCAAAAAATGACCTTTTAATCTGAAAGTAAAGGCATCCTTTTAAATGTGTGAACATTGGCAGCAAAAAGATGATTTGGACCACTGATGTAAATTATTCATAAGAACACACATTTTCATTCATACATACATTGTTTAAATGTGATGTAGTTTCTTTTCAATTAAGTGCTATTTGTACGTATATACTGTAGGTTTTTCTTCTTGTTGACCTACAAAAGTCACAGATCATGTGACGTTTTCCTTCTGCTTGTTAACCGAGCAAAGTTTCATCTATTCTAATGATGGTAGAGGATTAATACCAGAATCTAATTTAAATTTTATTGTACCCTATCGCTTCTTTAGAAATCACTTGAGAGAAATGAATTCCAGTTCATGGAAACAAAAACTAAGGCCATAAAGTATTTACTTTTTACTGTTTAACTGGAGAACAAAACAAGCCAATCTTTTTTTTTTGTTAAATTCACCCTAGAAATGAATCAGAAAATCTACCTCCCCTCTGCTGTTTAAAATAAAATGGAAGAAAGTAGTTATGGCAGAAATAGGACGTCAGACGCCGACAAACCGCTCTCAAGGAGTTTCTCATGGTTTTCTAAATCGATTTTTACCACTTTTTAAAAAA
>JAOWBL010004031.1:0-11590 GCA_028564865.1 Zenarchopterus dispar | reverse complement strand
TATCTATCTATCTATCTATCTATCTATCTATCTATCTATCTATCTATCTATCTATCTATCTATCTATCTATGTATGTGTGTGTGTGTGTAGTTCTGCACATGTTCACAGATAGATAGATAAATAGATAGATAGATAGATAGATAGATTCGCAGAACCACATGTGTGCGTCTATTCTGTGCAATGATCCCGGGGAACATGAGGTGCATAAAAATATGTATTTTTCTGGTGGACGTCTTATATCACAAAGATGTTTAATGTGAGAGAAACTAACCCTCAGCTAAACTAATGATACCAGCTCATTGCATTATTTTGCTATTCACTGGTCATCACACTCCAGCTCCATTGTTTGTAGCTACTTTTAAATTGCCATTTGGAAAGATGCTGAGAGTAACCCACCGCTAGAAAAGGAGTGGATGAAGGCTGCCAGTAGAGATGCCTAGGTATTTTTTCCTTCATTTCATCTGCATATGAATTAATGATTAATACCATTTTTGGCAAAACCTGAAAGCCACATATATATGCATTTTGATCTTCCAACGGTGGTTCCTTTTTTATATGTATTATTGTGTGAGAGTGTGCTCTGTTCACTAGTCCTCTTAACAGTCTTCTATGTTTTATTGACCCCCTGAAGAGAAAAAGATAAAAACAAACAAACAAACAAAAAAGCCCATCCCTAGGTATACCGGAGGAGGGCAGAAGATGGGAAAAGAAGAAATAAAAGAGTCTAGTAAAAGAGCCAAAAATTAAGAAAACAAATGCAACAAAACAGCAACAGATCTGGCTGGCTGATGTAAGGTCGTAAAAAGTAGCTTGATGTAACCTTTCTAAAGTGCAGCACAAATGAATGGGACTGCCAATCCTTTGGAATTATATTCATGTAATATTTATTTTGCCTGGCTGCAGCAGAACACAAGAGAGCACAGGCAACTGCTGCCCACATGGCCCAAACCATTTGGCCATGCATACTTACAATAAGGGCCAACACTTGAGGGAAATCATAAGCAATGTTGGCCTGAAAGCCAAAGCTATTGCTTAAAACATAAACAAAATTAAATTAAATAAAACTAAAGAAAAACAAGAAAACAAACACACAAACAAACAAAAACCCAGAAGAAAACAAACAAGGGTCAACTTGTGTTGGAGATTTATTTTTCTGTTCATGTTTGATTTTAAAATGACATATTTACTCAAAGTATTTTAAACATTTGTGAACTGGCTTTACATTTCCTAATTGTACAAACAGACAAATGCCTGTATCAAAACAATATATCAGCAAAACACAATTTGTACCATGGCACCCATGAACTGAAGTCTCAAACCAATGAACACGCAACACCACAAGCAAGAAAATTAAATATGTGCCATGCAGGGTTAAATGAGTCACTGTAAATCTTTAATACAAAGAAATACTAATCTTTAATAATGATTAACAATTTTCTTCACGGATTAGGAAAACACATTTAAAACAGTCACTAGAAAAAAAACACTTATTGTTTTGAAAAGAAACATAGAAAAAGAGCTCAATAACAAAAGTGCTAGCATTTATCATGAATGGATTTTATTTTCTTTCTCTCACTTGTGCTTTCTCTCACTTTTCTTTGTCTCTGGAATCAGGAGAGCTGTAAGTTTCCTATCTGCCCCATATCTCCTCCAGGCTTTTCAGAAATCCCTTCCATACTACATTTTTATACTTCCACTCAAAGGGTTGTTTATTGGATATTGAGATGTCTTTATTAGTGCTAAAACAGTTAAGATAGTGGATTATTTTCACTGATGCATTAGTGTACAATAAGTCAGAGACATGATCTTTGAAGGCACTGGCATATTTATTAGCAGTCATGCATCATTGGCTGCTGTGTTCTTTCTGTAAACAACTTGATTAATACAGTTGGATCAATAGCACAGAAGGCATTAGCCAATGTGTGCAAGTTTTTCCCATCAATGTCTTTTCAGGCTGTGAGGCTATCTCTGCAGCAGTGTGTACTTGAGGAGAGTTGTGTAATTATTTTGTTTAATTTTTAATAAAAACACCTTGAAAATCTGTTGTGTCTGGTGTGGCCAAATCATGAGAACATTAGTAACAAGATAATCAACAAATGAAAGATGAAAAATGCTTGATTCCTTTCACTGTGAGGAATGAGCAGAGCAATCCAGATATTTCTTGGATCACAGATGATATTATATGAACTTACTCAACCCTGAGGTTGAGTGAATTCAGAAAGGCTCAGAACTGAGATCTCGGAAAGGGTTGGTCCCATCCAGCTACTGGATAATTACCTGCCTCTGCAGAACATGGAAGCTCCTGTCAGGTACTATAGTGGTCAAGATGAGTAGGCACATGGCTCCTTATATGTATGCACCTCAGAAGGGAATTAGTAGGTGCACCAGAGGAGACACGAGCCAGCTCCTGGTCAACAGGGCAATTTCCAAGGACTGCAAGTTGTGGCAAACTACTCTGTGATGGATCAATTACAAAAAAAGCCTACAATTCAATGGCACACTTGTGGATACTGAAATGCCTGGAACTGTACAACACCAACAGGACACTGAGAGCCTTCATCAAGAACTTGATGGGACTGTGGAAGACTGCTCTGGAAGCCAACTCAAAGCCAATTGCAAAAGTCACCATCAAGTGTGGCATATAGCATGGAAGTGCTCTTTTCCAACTGCTGTTCTGCAGAGGTCTGAACCTTCTCAGTCAGGTCATCACGAAGAGTGGCTATAGATACCGGTTCAGAAGTGGACTGATGATTAGCCACTTCCTCTACATGGGAAACATCATGCTGTATTCCAAGAGTGAGCAAGCAATCGAGTCACTGAGTCACGAGGGTGTACAGCAGAGATGGAATGTCATTCTGGCTAGATAAATGCACTTAGATGGTGTCAAAAAGGGTAAGATGATCATTATTGAGGGGGCTGAGCTATCAGTGGGCAACATATCAGATGTTCAGGACAGCTATGTTGATGATTCAGAAGCAAATGGCAACTACGAGGAGGCTGCAAGGAAGTTGACCAATGCCAAGTACCTGAAAAAAGAAAGGCAGATCCTTCAGAGCCGGCTGAATGGAAAGAACAAAATCTGGGCCATCAACATGTATGCTCTCCCAGTAATAAGATATCCCGCTGGCATAGTAACCTGCCCAAAGGGATAGATGGAAGCCACTGATATCAAGACAAGGGAGCTTCTCAGAATGCATGGAAGATTTAATCTAGAGTTCAGCATCATGAAACTGTATACAAAGCAGAAAGAGGGAGGCCGGAGATTAGTGAGTGTGAAAGCCACAATCCAGGATAAAACGACAAAAATCCAGGAATACATCAAGAATGTGGCCCCTAAGGATAAGCTGCTAAGTGACTGTCTTAGGGACCAGAAATCAAATGAAGAAACTGTGGTGGTGGAACCATCATGGACAGAGAAACTCTTTTACAGCATGTACCATTGACTGATGAAAGAAATGGCTGACATCAAGAAATCCTATCAGTGACTGGAAAAGGCCAGACTGAAGGACAGCACGGAGCACAAGAACAGGCCTTGAACACAGGAGTGATAGAGGCCAGAATCTACCACACCAAACAAGATACCCCAGCTGCAGCTGTGCAGAAATGCCCTAGAAACAATCCAGCACATACTATAAGGATTGAAGATGCTGGCAGGCAAAGAATACATAGAACAGTACAACCAGTGGTGATTACAGTGCACAGAAAAATCTACAATGAATATGTGTTAGAACTCCCAAAGTCAAGGTGGGAGATACTTCAACAGGTGGTAGAGAATGAAAGAACAAATATCCTGCAGGACTTCTACATCCAGACCGATAAACTGGTGGTGGTTAACCAAGTGAGCAAAGTGAGCAACAAATTCCAGGAGAGAGCAGTGGTGATTGACATAGCAATCCCAAGTGACAGCAATATCAAGAAGAAGGAGCATAAGAAAATAGAGAAGTACCAGGGGTTGAAGGAAGGGGAAAAGAAGGTTTGGAATGTGAAGGCAGCAGTAGTGCCAATACTAGGTGGAGCTGTATCCTCCAGGCTGGGAGAGTGGCTTGAGCAGACCCAATGAACAATATCAGAGATCTCAGTCCATAAGAGCGTAGTTCTAGGAACTACCAAAATACTGCACACAACTCTCAAGCTCCCAGGCCTTTGGTAGAGGACCCGAGCTTGAAGAGGGTGACTGCCGACAGAGGAATGTGCAAGAGTAAAGATTTTTTCACACACACATATATATATATATTTTCTATCCACAGCCTCATGTAATCTGAATTCTAACAAGTGACAGAGAGTCAACCAGAAAGAAGAAAGAAATGATCACTGTAACTCAGCTCCACAGTATCACTGGGCCACAGTCAGTCTCTCTCGTAAATTTGCATCATACATGGGGCAAGCCATCAAGCATCAAGGTCCTCTGTTTATCTGAGTCACTCAAGCATATAGTTAGTGCGCTGACATTTTTCAGGTCAGGGATGAATGTAGGGTGAGTCTGCAAGTAAATATATTCAAGGAGAAGCTGAATGTTTCTGAGCTAATAAGAGATATCACTGTACTCCATTACACTGATGCCTTGATTTAACGCATTAAAATTCCATGGGATCTCGGATATACAGGAAAGTTAAGAATGTACTTTTGTACATTGCCTCAGTGGAGCACTGAAATGCCTTCAAAAAGCAACATATTACAGAAGAAAAATTAAATCCTAATGAAAAGAAGATTTTGGGATAATATGGAAAATGCACATAAAATGCATATGGTAGGCAGTATCTCCCAATTTGGAGTATGTGGTCTAAAATGGGAGATGTTGCCTATTCTCTCTGAACTTTTCTGCATTAATGCTGTCATAACAGTAGTACATTTACCAAGGAAAATTATACAGCCCCATATTTTTACAGAACCTTGCTTTTCAATTCAAGTTTTGAATCCAAAAGTCAATAATACTTCATCAATCTCTCACTGATTTTTCATGGATATAGCTGTTGGTAAGAATAATCCCCTGTAGTTGCTTGTGTTGGATTAGATCTGAAGAAGCTTCTGTTGATGAACTGCAGCATTATGAAGAGGTTGCACAGTGTTGTCTATTGTGTTTTTCATTTTATGTGGCTACCTTCTTTACAGTCACCCCAGGTTCAATAGCACTCCCTAGAACAGATCCTCCTTCTACTGTCCTTAACAATTCCCCTTCTCCTTCCTTGAATGCTCTATTTTTCTTGTTGAGCAGCTCTTTCAGGTCACTGGGATGAATCCAGCATTTGCTAGTGGGGATGTGATTTTTTTGGTGGGGCTGATTTTTCCAGATAAGTGGATGTGATCAGTTGCACACTCAGTCATGACATCTCCATGTGGCTCAAAGAGTGCCTCCCAGTCTGTAGCTTCAAAACATCCCTTTAGGGTTTTGTCAGCTTCTTGTGACGATCTTCTCACAGTTCTTTAGGTCATATATTGCCGTTGAAAAACCGCTTTAAATGTGGATGTGAGAAATACCAGATTGTGGTTCATCTTGTCTTGAGCAGGTCAGCAAGGTAGCATTATCCATCCCTGAGAGTTGGATAGATGAAATCCAACATTTTATGTTCCCTGGTGGAGCACTTGAAAAAGTATTGAAACTCTGGAAGTGAGTGAACTGGGGTGTCATCTTAACAACAACTATGGAAATGGTATCCCACACAGTATCAGCACCATTACTAAAAAGCATGGTATTTCCACTGGAGAAAACAAATGAAGCTGAAGCAAAATGGATCATAATCTGGTCTTTCTCTCTTTCTCTCCAAACCCATCGTCAAGAGGAAACCTTTGACCAAAAACCAAAATGACTGAATAGATGGTCACAGGAAACTGAAGACACTCTGCAGGAGGTGTTTTCAGACTAGACTGGAATGTGCTGTGTAAGCTACATGGAGATGATATCAATGCCATCACTGAGTGTATGACTGACAATGATAACTTCTGTGTGGACAACATTGTCCCCACCACAGTGGTGAGGTGCTTCCCCAATAAGAAAGAAACAGTATCTTTAGGAAGGGAGACAAAGAATTATTGAGGTCAGTCCAAAAACAACTGAAAGTCAAACACAGAGACAACTAGGAGGTGTACAGGAGGAAAATGTAGAACAAGTTCCAGTAGAACAATGCAAGATAAGTGTGGTCATGAATGAAGAAGATCACAGGCTTCCTGCAGAGCAAAGACGAGATAGATGAAAGTCTGGACAGAGCCAATAAACTACCTCAGTCATGGATCATGCTGCTGCTCCATTGTTGTCTCCTAACATATCAGGAGATGCTGGGCTCCCCTCCCTCTCCACCTTCCACCTGTCTGACTCTAGCAGTCATTGAAGAGGTGAAGAGGCGAAGAGGCAACGGGAGAGACTGAACAGGAACAAGACTACAGGTCCAGTTGGAGTAAGCCTCAGAGTGCTAAAAGCCTGTTTAGACCAGCTATGTAGAGCCAGAAGACGGTTGTGGAAGACACTCTGCCTTGTTCAAGTACTAAAATGTTCTCATCCCTCTTCTTGTAATGACTATAGTTCTGTAGCACTAACATCTCACATCATTCTCACAGGTCTTAGAGAGCCTTCCACTGGCCCACCCAAATATGCAAATAATCACCTTCCAGGACCCACTGCATATTGCTTACTTGAGGTTGGAGTTGAAGTGCCATCATACACTTGTGTCAAAGAACTCACATTATCTGGACAAAGCAGTCAGTACTGTGAGGATCATAATCATCAATTTCTCCAGTGCATTTAAGACTATCCAGCCTGCATTACGACATTAAAAAACTCCAGAAGACACAAGTGGATACTTCAACAGTCATCTGGGTTACTGACTGCCTGACAAACAAACTACAATTTACAATCTGTGAGACTGAATGGTTGTGTGTCTGACCAGGTGTGTTAGCAGCACAGGAACCCCACAGGGGACTGTACTCTCATCATTACTTTTTACACTGTACACCTCAGACATGTATAGCATCTCAATGGGGCTTGGTACTGTGGGGGCCGTTTAGGAGCCTATGTTCATGAATAACATCTGACAACCAGGGCATGGACATCTGGAAAGCATCCATCTGGGAACCAATCAGTATGCTTATACTTGAGCATCTAGCTTTGTAAATCTCTTCAGGGGCCTTTTTAAGGTCATGGACATATATATATATATATATATATATATATATATATATATATATATATATATGTGTGTGTGTGTGTGTGTGTGTGTGTGTGTATATATATATGCACACACAGATATATATATCTGTGTTTGTGTGTGTGTGTGTGTGTATGAATGTATGTATTTGTATATGTATGTGTGCGTAGGGGGTGTATTTATTTTGTAAATGAAGACAATATCAAAATAATTCTGACACTTGTTTTTGCTGCAGTGATATATTTACATTTGCCACAGTAAACCAATGAACAGACAAGAAGTTTTATACATATCAGTTCTTAATATTGTCTGAATCCATCTAATCTACCACAATAAATCACACATGTAGATTAAACAACACATAGCTGGTGTAATTTTTTTCTTAATAAAGATGAAAGAATCAGGTGCTGGTGGGTGTTTCTCAGGTGTATTGTGGGTTATAACCATGACCACATGGTTTTCATACTTCCTACATTTGTGGGAGGTGTGCTTGTGTGCTTCAGTGTGTATGTGTGTTTGTATATGTATGTGTGTGTGAGAGAGAGAGAGAGCTCCACTGGTCTACCTTGGAGAGGAGAGAAGTACATGGAATGCACAATAGACAAATCTCCCACGCAAACATGCTACCTTGCTTTCTTATTCCTTAATTACATCACTGCTTTTAATTAGACTCTCGGGGGTGGGAGGTCTGTGTGTGTGTCAGTGTATGTTTGTGTGTGCAAAATTGAGATTGGGAGGGACCATTTTCATAAAAAGAACACTGCTAAAATATTTATTTTGGTCTTAGATTACAGTGTGAACTGACAAGAGGTTAGTAAAATAATTCAAAGCCAGAATGTGCATGTATTTGAGATGTTGGGATGGCTTGGAGATGATGCAGTGTCAGCATGGTTCATTTCCTGGACAGGAAAGTGAAATGGGAACACCACTGTGATGAATATGAGGGGGTGTGAGTACAGTATATATGCAGACGTGAAAACCTCTTCTACCTGTTTCTCATGCCACAGTTATGAGTAAATTATCTTTAGCTTTGAAGTGCAAAGCTCATTTCTGAGGGTTTCATATACATTTTTTTAAAAGTTTCATGTTCCTGTGAGCATTCTCATCTACATGGCATGTGTGCGTGTGTCGCAGTTTTTGTGCCAACCCCATGCCCCCTCTTTCCATTGCCATCTGTGCTTCTGGCATGGCTACTTAGTATCACTAATGAAGTAATGACATATACACACACACAAACACAAAGCACTTCTTTTTTTACTCCTGTAAGGTAGTGTGTCTCGAGCAAATAAGTAGAGCACAGACATGCCAACACAGAGAACATTTTAACATCTGAGGCGGATGATTTATTGTTATTTCTCTTTCTGGATCCAAAACCACACTACTAATATACACAAGTCACTCATACAATTAGATGCTGACTAAACCATTAACTATAAACAGGTCAAAATACACAATTCTTTAGCCCAAACTATTTAGATATACTCCCTCAAATTCCTTTACAAATTCATACATTTGATCAAATACCTAAAAGTGAACAAATATTCTCAGCAAAAACAATATCAAACTAAGAAAGAAATAACTACTGAAAACCCAATAATCCACTCAATGACATCACCAATGTCATAAAAGACAGGAAGTGCTGGGCTGGCCCCTCCCAAACACTATACCTGCATGGTGAAACAGAGAAAGGGTACAATTTAAAGTGTAATTTAAATTTACCAGTGTAAAGTGTAATCAATACAATGTTCAGCCTGTAACTAAATAAACATGAAAACTAACTGTGTGTTTGCTTTTGTCTACCTAAATGCTTTGGTGTTGATTGCTGATGCTATCAGAAACAAACCCAGGATACTTAGTGAAGCACTACTACTAAAGCAATAGCAAACCAAAACAAAACAAATGTAAAAATAAGATGAAAGTGCAGAATAAAGTGACAAGTAGTGAGTAAAATAACCTACTTTGTCACACCTCACAAAAATGATCTGAAATGCAGTTGACAGCATTTTGATGACAAACTTAAATGGGAAAAAAATTGTGGGAACTCCTGAAATTGTTTTTGGCATAATTCTGGCACATCTTATGTTGAAAGAAAGTGATTTTTTTTTAATCATGAAGCATTATTAACTTTAAATGTATTCAAGCATATTTGCATTATGTTATTTTTAAATGATGAGATTATTATGCTCTGCCAAGAAGTCTCGTGGCCTAGGGCATGGACATGAATGGAAGGTGTATCTATCATCACCAACACCTTCACCCTCATGCTCACCATCTGATAGAGATGATGCAGTTTCAGCCTTGCTGGATCATCGATCTCTCAGATGGATGTTAGATCACCACAGGATCTTGAGGAGTAGTGACAGCTTTGCCCTGTGATCAGTATTTTTTTTAAATCAGTATTTGTGGCCAGTATTTGCCATTATATGCTAGCTGTACGTTGGAAACAGAGTTCTGTGGTCATCTGAAACGTGTCAAATATGTCTACCCATCTCTATATATCTCTAATATATGTTGGAGATATGTTTGATATGAGTTACACATATGTTGAAAGTACATTATTCATAGGTTAAGAATACGTTCTAGGTATGCTAGACATTATTGGGATGTATTGACTAATGAGTAACTTACAAAAATGAGATAATTTTCCAGGTTCACATAGCATGACACAGTTACTCAGGATATAAGCCATTTTAAAAAATTGTGCATGCACAAAATGTTTTGATGGTACAAAAAAATATGTGGTGACACAACTCTTAACCTATGCAAAACTGCCAATAATTAATTCAACATACGCCAGCATGACTTTCAAATTTTTCATACGTCGGCTGAATCATCAAAGTGTGAAAGGGCCTTTAAGTGGCCAGTTCAGTTGCAGGGCATCATACCATTTTAATGCTTGTTCCAAAACTAATGAATACATGAATATGTAATTAACCTAAAAATAACTTTTCAACTGGATAGTCCAGCATGGTAATGTGTGCTTTGGTTTGTTCGCTGCAATGACACATTTGAATTGCAGTTTGATATTGAAATAGATCTCTATGTGATTACTAAGCTATTAAAAGATGTAAAGCACCAAGACACATTTTTATGAAATTAATGAAGTTTCTTTTGTAGGTAGGAATGTTGATGTCAACATTATTACAACATAAACTGTTTTTTTTACACCAGTCTCTAACAGACACATCACAAGATGGCTAGTAAAACTCAGACTCAGATAGAAAACTAATTTATGTCACATCCCTGTTTTGCACATCTACATGAGCTAATCATCGCTGCTGCCTTTGGAATAAGGGTTGGATGGTGGGGGTATAGTAGCAAGTGGCTGTTGGGTATCATAGCAAGGGGGTAAAAAAAAAAATTCCTTGGAATTTGCTTTAATATGTTATTTAACATTTTCTTTTAATGATGATTAAACAATCCAACTCTGATGATTGTGCAACTTTCAGAACCAGAGAAAATGACAATGTTTAATCCCCAGTTTTGATTTATTAATTAGAAAATGACATTGGTTCTGAGCTAACAGGGCCAATGTCATAACTTACAAATCTTGTTATCTTGAGACCAATAGTCATTATTTTTCAACATCCTTTTTCCTACCAAGGTCATTGCCTGTGTAGCTACTTTTACTATCAGTGATTATAATGGGTGTTTTCTTTTAAATAGAAATGAATGGTACATGGTAATGTGCAATTTGTTTTGTAAAATCTAAAAATCTTTTCATTGTGAAATAATTTTGATGTTATATTTCATTAGATGCATTGAATATAGTTAAAGTTAAGGTTTGTTTCTGGTGCTTTCTTTTGATTGATGAGTTTTTACATAATCAAAGAGGAAAGTTTGGCAAATCACATTGTCACATATGGTTCAATTTTGGTTGTCCAATGGTGTGTCCTCTTCTCTGCATGCCAAAGAAGAAAAAAAAAAAAGATTCAACTCAAGTTTAGGGGGACCTCTAGGACAGTGGTTTTCAAAGTGGGGGCCATCAGAGGGCAGTAGGGGGGCCTCAGAAAATTAGTGGGAAGCAAGCAAAAAAAAAAAAAGCTCATTGTTGTCTTTATTAAAATCCTTTATCATATATTTTGTGTCTGTTAAGTTTCGATGGTAAAAAGCAGTAACCTGTTGTTATTGATAGTAACAACAACTTGGGTTTGGGAAGAACCCTGGCAAGAAGCTAATACTGTTTGGGGGGCCTCGGCATGGAAAAGTTTGGGAACCCCTGCTCTAGGAAGACTTGGAACATTGTTCACGGGCACCCTGTTACTAGAGAATAATCATTATTCCAATGCATCTTCTCCTATTTTTATTCATTTTTTGAGTGTCAGGGTCCTCAGCATTTTAGCTCTGTAATGGAAAGTTTCATTCTCCTGGAAGTGTATTTTACTCAATTCCTTTTTGCTCTTCTTATATCAATGACCATGTATAATTTTTTTTTGTGCTTACATTTGGTCAT
>JAOWBL010004030.1:0-11590 GCA_028564865.1 Zenarchopterus dispar | reverse complement strand
TATATATGTAGATAGATAGATAGATAGATAGATAGATAGATAGATAGATAGATAGCGGTAAAGTTATACAAGCCACCTCATACCGACTGAGCCGACTCTATAGGATTTGCTGCAAAGTTTAAGTCTTTTGCACTAACCACAATATCATAAGATGGTAAGTATTGCCTCGGCTTGTTCTTGCAATGAGAAAACTCTGAGTTTGTCTGTGTTTTACACGCTTCATATTTTACACAGTCTAAAATATGGCAATGTACCACATACAATAAGCTTTTGGAATACTGAGAAAAAATAGTTCATTTTACAGTATCCCAACAGATTCTTAAAGACACAATACTCTGTGGAAATATTCACCTACCCCACAAAATGAACCCTGAGGAAATTGGTGAATTTACACTAATGAATTTTCACATTATTTCCACATGTAGTTTAATCTGATATATTTTAAACACTTATTACTTGAATGGATTTGAAATAAACAATCATGTTTAAATCTAATCATTATTTGATTTATCTTACTTTTTACTTTGTGCATCCACAAAGTTGATGTTTTTTTTTTTTTTTAACATTTAATGCATAACCATATAGAAGTAAAATAAACAACAGATATACCAATCTGTATGTACTTCTACGATTTATTGTTAATCTTGCCAGCATACTAGCACTAAACACTCTTTGCACCTGTATCTGCATTATAGTCACATTGAGGAGCATAACACACAGCATCACAATATCTTTTGGACTTTTTCTGTACCTCACACTTTCTCCGTGTTCCACTACCTGTCAGCAGTTCTTTTTCTCAGCTGGATCACCTTGGCGACACAAGTCTTTGTCAGCTCCATAGAATTATTGTCTCTCTGGGAAAATAACACAGATTTTCTTCCTGCCCACAGCAGTAGGAACTGACTGGTCAGAACCTCAATTAAGTTTTGACAGGGCACCGGACCGTGACCCCCCTGACTGTAGTTATGATAACCAGTTGTGCAGAACCGTGTTTCAAAGACCAAATGCTGGTTAAATGGTTTCAAGACAAAATTATCACAGCCTGATCACTATGGTACATCTCATATTACAATGGTTGGAAAGTCTTTTTTTTTTTTTTGCTCTGATTCTATTTGGCAGTGCTCCATAAGTCTGTTGAAACCAAGTTTTGTTCAATTTAGAATTATTTGAAACACAGATTTCACTCTATATAAAAAAGCAAGGCAAGTGTCATTGTATAGCCAAAATTAGAATCAGAATTCTACATATGCAGTTTAAATGTATTATAAAAATGTGCAAATACAAAGTTCAAAGACTTAATATTGAGAGTTTGAACTATCTGATTTTAAATAGTTATTTTTAAACAGTTACCTTTCCCTTGCAAATTGACTTATCAGACCTTTGTCTGTCACTATATTATGGGCTCTTCAGACCACCAAAGTTTACTAAAAAATTAGTTAAGAATGGGCATGACGTAAAGTTAAATTTATTAATTTAGCAGAAAGTAAAATCCCAAGTTTTGTAAAATTATTTGCTCTTAAATTACAAATGACAAATCAGATAATGTAAAGAAGTGCTTTTAACCAGTGAATAGAAAAAAGTGGCTGTAAACAGAGATGTCATGAGTCTGGATTTAAAACTGCTTAGCACCTCAAGGCTGAGTCATCCTGTTACTGAAAGTTTCATCAAGAGATTTCTTTCCATAAAACTAAGAGATCTCACAGGTGTATACATGTTGAAAGCATATCCTTGCTACGTGACTCATAAGCACAAAATGACCAACAAAAAAGGGGGAAAAAAAAAAAAAAAGTTTCCTGTCAGCAGAACATTTTTATAGTCAATCATTTTCGATGCCGGGCTAATCCTATACAGCAGTGATCTTCAACCCTGGTCCTTAAGATCTACTGCCCTGCATGTTTTAGATTTTTCTCTCTATCAACACACCTGATTCTAATTGATAATTGTTTTCAGCTTCCCATCAAGGTTTTTACACGTTTGTTAATGATACGGCCATTTGTGCCATGGTGTGTTGAAGGAGGAAAATATCTAAAACATGCAGGACAGTAGATCTGGAGGACCAGGGTTGAAGACCACTGCTATAAAGGGTGACAGGGTTCTGCTGGAGTCCTTCCCAGCTCATTACAGGCGATAGGAAGGGATACACCAGGTCACCAGTCCATCACAAGGCCACACATATAGGCAAACCACCTTACATGCTCTCTCTGTCCCACACACACGCAAAATTTAGGATTATCAATAACCCTATCACACATGTTTGTAGACTGTGAGAGGGTAGTTGGAGTTGAACCAGGAACCTTCTCACTGTGAGAAAATAGTATCCACTAAGCCACCGTACTTTTCGTATTGCCCATTTTCATAGACACTTTCATCAACACAGTGTAATCACTAAGGAAGAAATTTAGTTCATAATGGATGTTACAAACTAAACAGGAATTTTATTAAAAGGATAAAGGAGTTTATTTATTTGAACTCAGATTTCCCAAGTGTACATAGTATCTTAAATAATAACACGGAAGACAGTGCCATCTCTTTCTCTAACACCAAGTTTTTTCACTGATTAGATTTCATAACTGCAATTTTTTTCTGCCTTAATAAATAGCCTTATAACATTTTCTTACAACAAAGGTCTTCACAAACAAATTCTAGCAAGGCTAGTGGCCTTAATAAAAGGTTATTAAAGGATGATTCGATAAGATTTAATCTTAGTTGAATTTAAGACTAAGAGGTGGTACCATGAACAAATGAACATACTTCTCACTTAAACCCTATTCTGTCTGGCACCTCATTCATCCATCAAAGGCACCACACCCCACTGCAAGGCACCACACTGTATACATTTTACTCATATACCATTCCTGACATTTTTCACAGCCCAAATCCTCAACACCTTGAAGAATATGACATATGGTTATCAGCGGGACATCTCAGAGATTAGATTCTGCTGATTTTTACACTAGAAATCCCATCAGTTGTGTATTTTCAAGAAATACAGCTATGATGTGCAGTTCTTTGCAAGCGGAAAGCTACGATTTTGTTTGAAGAAGGGCCAACTCCAGATGAAAGACTTGCTTCAAATGGTGAAGAAACTCTATTCAAATTTTAGATTTATGTTCACTGGGACTTCATGACATCCAATTACAATTGGTGAAGATACCAATAAGCCTTAATCAATTTTGAATGCTCAGAAAAGAAACCAAAAATATGTAACACTAATGCTCCATTGGTCAGCTGTCCGAGAATGGGAGGGAAGGAATTTGAATTTAAGAAACAAAACAACATACAACATGCACAGTGATTTGCTGTCAGGCATCAACAGACACCATAGTACTAATTAACAGTTTTTTGGCATCTGGCATAAAACTAAAGCGAGACCTGTGTTTGTACAAAGCTGACGCTCCAACACTGGCTCTGTCTGTTTAGAATTCATTGTTTTTCCAGCCTAAAATTAAATATGATGGACCAGCATCCACTTATTAATATGGTAATTAGCACATAAATATGCAGCCTGCAACAATGTTATTTCCAGGAAGTCAACATGTACTTTCCATGCCAATTTGTGTCTCATTTTTAAAAGCTACTGTGTGGCTCATTACAGACGCTGGAGAATGGAGAGAGTTTTAGGTCAGGGTACAAACAAGACATAACTTAGATGTTCTCCAGTGTTAAAATTTCAATATACAAAATCTTTTAGATATTTAGAAAGTGTCTTAGCGTTCATAGGGAAAACTAAAAGAAGTAATGACTTGTTATATATGTGCTGTTTCTTCCAGCTGGCAATAGTAATAATACTTTAATGTGACACACATAGTAAGTATTTTACCTTTCATTATCTGAATATCTAGATTGTCCAAACCAGAACATTGATTTGGAGAGAGCCTGAAGACTAAATCCAGTAGCTCGAAGGTCCTTTTGATACTTTTTTTTTTTTTTTTTTTTTTTTTTAAAAACATGCAACATATAAGATCTACATAGACATATACACAAACAGAAAAAAAAATAACTTGGGTACTATTCCATTAAAGAAAGAAAATCCCACAGTAGCCACTGAAATAACTTGAAACTAAAAGTAATATTAAAAAGCAATTCATTTACACATACCAATGCCAATCAGATGTTAGTTTTGATTGGAAAAAAACAATGAAAAACCGAGAAATGAAAATGGCCTAGTCAAAGTGACTTCATATTTTGTTGCACAACTGCAACTAAGGGAAATCTGTAACTCTCAGTGAGACTTCTACACTTGCAGACAACTTTTGGTCAACTTCCTGTGAGCAAAGCGCTCCAGCTGTATTATGTTTGAAAAGTTTTATTCTCTACACTGCAAGTCTCCTTGTATTTATCTGGAAATTGTTATGGGATTTTTGATTTTATGGGATTTTTGATGTCTGACAGAAATTCACAGCTGTGGTCACAGGAACATCATACTACTTGGAGATGGTCTTTTAGCCTTTAGCTTTAACAAGTTTGCTGATAATTTTCTCTTTGATCTTAGAAATCCCTCACCTTTGCTTTCTCTGGTCCACATTCAGTCATGAACACCATGATACCAAACAGCAGAATTACTACTTTCCACCATTTAAATAGGCAGACTGACTGTAACACTTTAATGTGTCACTTTGGTCAAAAAAAAATTTCAGTGTCTTCTAGGGGTACCAACTAGTTTATCCAAGTTTCATCATTATATTTTATTTTTTAATAAGCTTGTTGAACCATAATTAAAAAGCAAAGTCTGATTGTGGATTTTCCTTTCTGTAATGGTAGGGTACTAACAAATTTGTCCACATTTTTCATAAAACTTAAACAAAACTGCAAATCAAAGCTGAAAATAGTGAATTAAAAAATGAACTAAATCTAAATTTAAAAAAAAAAAAATTCAATCACTAACTCTTGCTTTTCCATCAGAGACAAGTTCTCAATTTTTTGATTCTAGTTCCTGGTTTTAACTCATTTATTTGTCACAATTACATTTCTGGAAACACAATTATCCACTTTTCATCACGGACTCCTTACTGACTCAAAACTTTGAATGCAGTGTGAAAGCAAATTACTCTATATTACAACATGAAATGAAAGTTGAGAAAGGCAGTAACACTGCATTGCTGTAGCCTGTAGGCAAAAGTCCTGTTAGATGTTTGAAAAGATTTCTTGTGTTTCTGGCCTCATGTGGAAAAGGCTTGTAGTACTTGTGGGAGTGATCATTGTCAGCATCAACTGTAGTGACGTGCAACACACTTTAATGTTTAGCCCTGTTTGTGAGTGAGTGTCAGTGTGTTGTGGTGTGACGGTGCTTTGTCTGCCCATCTCACACTGGCTCTGAGAAGAAATCTCTCCTCTGGATTGAGAACATCAAAAAGGCATCTTAGAAAAATTTCGACAATAAAAAATGCAGTAACTTTAACTGGAATAAATAGGACATATATTCTCTTTAATGTTTTCAAACCTATGACCTCAGAAGCTGCTTTCAAAAATATTGCCTCTGGGCTCACTTAATACCAGGTCCGATGTCCATTCCTAGTATTCAAAATCTGTTGGAATTTTTCTACTGAGCTCAGTCCTGAGTAGATACAACTGCATCTGCATCTTGCTGCATCATAACAGTATGACTATGTCATACCAGATCGACCAAGATCTTTGTTTTTTTTATTCTTGAAAACTTCAGCCTAACATTTCCTTCTTTACAAATCTCATTTTTGTTTGTTATTCTTATATTAGCAGCATATTATTATGCTGCATGAGGCAGTTCTTGATGCAGATCCATAAATTCTTATTTTAGGTTATATCCACCTTTAAAGTTTTTAGACCTGCAAACTATTGTGTTACTTTATTTATTTTTTATTATTTTCAAATCCATCTTTTTGGATCCATGAGTTCTAATTAATACTTTGAATTGTTAATCACTGATGCAAAACAAATGGAAAGTGTTTATGGTGGCCTCTACCAACTGGATAACCTATTTATTTTACTAGAGCCTTGCTCTTTTACTTTTAATGGCTGAGAAGGAAAAAAAAATATTGTTGATACAATCTACAATAAAAATAAAATAAATTCTAGGCTTTTACATAGTGGCTCATGACATATCTAGTCAATATTAATTTCAAAACAAATACACCAAAATACAGTGGCAGTGTACAAAACAATCAATAAAATAAATCACACCATAATAAAGTAGCTTATCCAGCCACTGTTAGAAACAATTAAGGAAATGTTTTCCATATGAGTTTATGAGTCTCTGATGGAGGAATTTTAGACCACTCTTCCTTATCTTCTTGAGATTTCATTCATTTAGGCATTGCTTTATTAAGGCTGAACCACAACTTTAACTGCAATAAATAGGAAGTGCATCCTCTTTAATGTTTTAGCATCTATAGCATCAGAACCTGCTTTCAAAAATATTGCCTCTGGGCTCATTTAATACCAGGTCATGTTAAAGTCTAGACTTTGACAGGGGGATTGCATCATCTTAAATTTTACTCTATAGTATGTTGTTTTACAAGTGGGTTCACGGTCATGTGACTCAGAGATGCCGAGATTCCCAGATTCTCTTACTTATGATGTCACTCAGAGCCCTTTCACACCTGGCATTAAAATGTTTCTTGATTTTCTCTGCAAATGGCTGCAATAAAGTCTTTTGATTATCATTTAATTTATAGTTGTTTCTAGTAGCTCTTTCCTTTTCTTGTGTACATTCTGATTTGTATTTTAATATCCCATGTTAAATAAAGTTTGGACAGAAACATTTATGGTGGCTCATCTTCACCTTGCTATCTTTGGCTTCCTGTTCTTTTTTTTAAACTTTTTTTTCTCCGATGAGTTCTGCCTAACAATATTTAAATAGTGGAAATGGTGCAGAGGTTGTCTTTATATTTTGAGTAGGAAGGTCAGATCCAATCACTCGATGATGATGATGATGATGACAACACATTTTAATGACAGTTCTAAACATAGGCACGCGTGATCGAATTCCCAGGTCACATGTTAATGGAAGATCTAAACAGGACCTGATGTTCAGTAATGGAGTTGCCTGAAGGCCATTCAACAACGTTTTGTTCCCTCACATAAACAGTCTGAATATTTTGATGTTATAGACCCAAAAAAAAGATTAAGAGTTTTGGTTTTGTATTTTACACAATGTCTCAGTCTTTTTGTGAATTGATCTGCAATTGACTTTTTTTCCTTTTCCTTATACATTCATCTGCACATGTTGAAATTCTCATTGCTCAGTTTGGAAGGAAAATAATTTTTCTTTTCAGAAATTCATGAAACACCTCAAATTTAGCTGTTTTTTGATCTCCATCTTTTTTTTGTTTGTTTGTTTGTTTTTTTGTTTGGCTCTATGGTAGTGTAAAAGTACCTCTCCATTACTTATGGAGTACTCTGACGCATTCATAATTACAAGAAAAGAAAAAAAAAAGTTTGACTCTGTGGTCTATCCTCTTACACCTCTCTGTCATGTCTAGCACTGACAGGCATGCAACGAAGTCAGCCTGAAGTGGAGAGCTGAAGCTCAACAGCAGAGACCTTTTAACTTTATTAAACTGTCACACTACACATCCTTCATGCAGTTAGCAGACTTCAATAGGTTTAACATGGAAACTGGGAATGAGAGAGGTAATACTGAGCATTAAAGATCTCCCACAGCTTCTCCTGGTTCACCACATCTCCCTCTCCATGTCACATGATCTCCCTGCTGAGGCCTGATCAAGGTTATTGCTGGGATTTAACACCATGACATTAAATAAAATGAGACGACCCACAGGAGTTATTTCAGGCAGGCAATTTCAGCGGTGCATGTGCCTACTTACATTTGCCCCTTTGAATGGTTCATTCCAATTACGGCACTCCGATTGTTCTTTGACCTATATAAGGAACCAGAAGCATGTATTCTTAGGTGCCTTCATATGTCACACCAAGCTCGCTGTTACTCTCTTAATGTCAATCTCACCTCCACCTAGCTTCCACCTCTGGGCTCTGATTCAGGGGTGGGGTGGTAAGGGTGTTAGTTCTACATCCCTGTATATCTATGTAAGCCTGATGAACAATGTTTGAACGGAGCTTAAATGCCAAAGTAAAGCATGTTTTACAATTAAAGTGTTTCAAAACTTTACTGCATGAGTTTTCTGACTAAAATGAGATTACATAAAACCTAAAAAATAGGCAAATACAATTTTAATAAAGTAATTTGTTTAAAATTGGATTGTCGTCATATTTTTTGTTTTTTATAGTGTCAATATAAAACCTTAACTGGGCTTGGCTGGCCACCAAGCCTTGTAATACAACTTTGTCCCACTAAAGGTGATAATAAAATACTGTAGCATTCAATCTACATGAAGATGTTTAATCTACTGTTCAATCACATGAAGATGAAGACCCACTGAGGATACGACTCCAGAAAGACCAGTTCAAGTCTGGTCGCAAGCTTCATGAACCTCAAGACAAATGACGACCATAAAGCACCATCATGTGTCGATAAACCACAGCCAGAGTTAAAGAGAATGACCTTTTAAACAATATAGTGGCAAAATGAGGGTCAGCATTGGCGTTGAGGGGAAGGGGTAGTTACATCAGGATCTGACACATGAACATTCTTGTGATAATACAGACTCCGTTTGGTCTGGCGAAGTCACACTTAGACAGGGTGCCTTTGAAGAATGTGATGTAAATCCAGTGCAAACCCCTGACTGAACATGTGATAGTTTACATTCAGCACATATTTATACAATGTTCTTTCACTATTACACTTAACTGTCACTCATCCCTTGTTAGGACCAGCAGTTAAATGCAGTGTTCATTGTAAAGGGTTTCAAATGTAATTAGTCTGTGGGTGAGTGTATCCATCAAGTCATGTGAATGATTCACTACACCAAACATCGGACAACACCGATGTGGCCAGCACCTGTTTTAGCACCCATTGTTCCTCCCTACACAGCCCTGTACAGCCATCTATAACAACTAAAACTGAAAAACTGATCATGTTTTTTGACTCACCTGCTTTTACTTTCCAATTGATTTTTCACCTTCCCTCTAATTTTGTGACTATTATAGGAATGAATTAGTGCAAGTGCAACTTTTTTTTTCTGATTTGTTCATGTTCAACTTATTTTGTTTCCTCAAACATTGGTTTAGAGGCTCTCACCATAAAAACTCTCAATTTATCTCAAAATCTTCCTAAACACATGCAGAAATCTTTTCCTCATCTCTATTCTGAAACACAGTGTTGCAGTATACAAGGTGTCCAGGTTGATTTTTTTTTCTCCCTCTTCTTGGCTGGGTGACTGACAGACACAAAACCAGCTGACTGATTTTGTTTTGCTCTAATTAAACTGTTGGCAAAGAGTAAGACCAAGATCCAAAATTGAAAGCCTAAAAGCATGTGCCTTTCCAGAAACGATCTGAGAAAAATATCATCCAAATCCCAAAAAACTTTACATTTCATGCTGTGTTGCCGCTGACTGATTTGTTTCATAAATCGAATGTCCCTTTAGGAAAGAAATTTCAAAACTTCAGGAGCTCCTTCAACTCCTGTCAATAAAACAACACCAACCAGGTTAACACTACTACACCCTGTCACTCGTCAGGCACCCTAGTTAATTTAAAAATATGTTCATTTGCAAAGTATTTTGGGTTAAAAGAAAAATAAGTCCTTCACTCGCGGGCAGTGAATAAAGGATCCAGCAGTCCACACAGTGAGATTGACTTACTTTGTTTTTAAATTCCTTTAGATACAGCTAATTGACCAGTTGAAAGGTCAAAGTGAGTAGATAAATGCATTCTCACAGTAGATTGTCTTTCTTTTTTTAATGGGTGAATAGAGATGAAAGGACAGCTTTGTTTCCCTAATGTTTGAGATCCCTCCAGCTGTACATGACCCTGATTCTTTCTTTTCTTTTACTTGCCAGTCAGCACATACAGCCACCCCACCTACACACTCTTTCTGAGGGACAGATGGTATTACTACACCTAGCCTTGTCTCATACCACTTATCTACTTTCTTTTCTTCCATCTCCTTGTTCACATTTGACGGGCTTAGCCACCCCTTTCTTGTTTATGCAGCATTATTGGGTAAGAGCTCTTGCTTGTCTACTTGAACCAGACAAACTTTGATCACCTATGTGACTTTGTCCTCCATCTTGTTTTGAATTTTGTGTTATTTCCACAGATGTATTCAAGAAATCAGATTTAGTACTTACGTAGTCAAATAAACTCAGAACAAGTGGTAAACTTGGGTTTTTGGTTCCAAAAAACACGGGGCACATTAATTATCGAGGCATTATAACCAAGGCTGTAATGTGGTCATTGTCACAAAATTGCTTTCCCTTTCCAGGATCAACAAATTGATTGATTGACAGCCATAAATAATCTAGAGTTCATACTGTAAGAGGATGAACAGACTAAGGAGAAATGTTTTTTTTTTTTTTAGAGTGATATTCTTTTTTTTTATCAAGTTTGTGATTTTTGAACAACCTTCAGGAACCTGACATTTCAAAAACACTATAAAACCAGAGATTTATTTGTACAGCATTGAATTCACAGTGCATGTTCGCAGAGCAAACTTCTTGCCAGTGAGAATGAAAAGTTTGTATTACACATAGGCGACAAAAGGGAAACGGTACTGGGGTTGGAGGGAGAGTATATACAAAGATCAATAGGAAGCATATTCACCATACAATAGAGACACTGCACAAATGTGATACTGTCTTCAGAGGTTGTTGGACATGCTGTCCATCAATAACAATGGCTATCCTCTATTGATGCTGAGGGTCAGCTAGAGATGTTGTTGAGCCAGCCAATGATGGATAATATTATTTGGTTATCCATTCATTTTCTATACCTGCTGGTTCCTGTACAGGGTCAAGGAGGTCTGCTGGAGCCTATCCCAGCTCATTAAGGTGAGAGATGGGGACACCCTGGACAAGTTGCCAGTCCACCACAAATAAAAACAAACAACCAAGCATGCACACACTCACACCTACGGGCAATTTAGAATTGTCAATCAACCTGACATACATATTTTTGGATGGTGGGAAGAAGCCAGAGTACTTGGAGGGAACCCACACAAGCATGAGGAGAACATGTAAACTCCTCACAGAAAGACAGAGATATTTAAGTTTATAAATTGATAGTTTTGTCATATATCTCATAATTTTTATTGCTATGATTAATATCATTTGAATGTATACAGGACTTTTACAATCTAAACAGATATTATTGATCATTTTACATCAGTGACTGCAGCTGTAACTGGTTGCAAATGTTACTGATCTATAACTCAGAAGCTCTGTCAGCATTGTCAGCTTTAGATCAGAATGCTTAAATTAGTTTCTCCTGATGCATTAGTGTATGCAATGTATTAGTCAAAACTTTATGAGTAATTAATAAGAGTTTAAAGCTGTTTATTAATTACTGTTACATGAATTAAAAACAAACTGTCTAAATCCCAGCACCATTGTTACATTTACCAACATTGTTGAATGTCTGCAGTGAGAAATATATAATGCATTACTGGTAAATAAAGACCTGCGATGGACTGGCGACCTGTCCAAGGTGTACCCCTGCCTCTCGCCTGTGATGGGCTGGGATTGGCTCCAGCAGA
>JAOWBL010004028.1:0-11590 GCA_028564865.1 Zenarchopterus dispar | reverse complement strand
TGTTGGAGAGACTATGTCTCTCGGCTGGCCTGGGAATGCCTCGGGATCCCCCCAGATGAGCTGGACGAAGTGGCTGGAGAGAAGGAAGTCTGGACCTCCCTGCTCAGGGTACTGCCCCCGCAACCCGACCATGGATAAGAGGAAGAAGATGGATGGATAGATAGATGGATGTTATTGTTGATGTGGTTTTGGGCTTCTTTGAGGAAATCATCTCGTTTATGAAAAGCTAACTGCAGAGTTTGTTGCTGTGGTTCCCCCATCTTTGCTGTTGACTCATTAAACTCCTCCTGATCATTCACTGGACAGCTCCTTAAAATGTTAATAATGTCACTTGTGCCATATTCACCAACATTCACTCTCAATCTAGAAAACGCAGTCTTCTTAATGATTATGTTGTTGCAACATCAGCTACACAGCTTGTCCGGTCCACTGCCATGCCACTGCTTCTTCGTCTGCTGACTAAAAGCAGACAAAGTGCTTCAGAGTATTGTGTGACTTTGTCTGCTACCTTTTAGAGCAATGAAGAAGAATGAGGATGTGATATCAGTTGGAACAATGCCATGAAAACTCAAAGATCCAGAAAGCCTAATTTTTGCGTGAATCGGTGAGTATCTCTGATGCTGGTATAAGAACCAGAATGACTCAGAGCAAAGAGGAGTGGTGAGAGTTCAGTCTCCAGTTGTCTGGTAGTCAGTGTTCGTAGTCTGTCCTGACGTGATGGTGGAGGTGTCAGCCCATGTTTTGACATAGTAAAGATTGTTTCTGTTTCCAGATCATAACAAGGTTGTTCAGTCAGATGTATAGGAATCGTTGTGAGGTCAGAGGTTGCAAGAATGATTTTCTATGATGACCTCTATAATAACAACACTCCAGAAGTTAATTTGAGGAACCCCTGCTGTCACTGCTGCCACCAAAGTAGCAACCATGCCAACAATATATTATTTTTTTGATGTTACTTAGGAATATTTCCTAAATGTTGCTGCCCTGAAGGATGACCAGTTTCATCATCTGGGGCTCAGCCCACCATAGCCCACGCCTTTTGCTGCAGCCCAGAACACACTGTACTTGACCTGTATGAACCTTCCTGCAGGTGGTTGACCCATAGGAGGACGGACTCAGGGGGAGCACAAGATGCTCTCAACAAGCCCCTCCTCCAGGCCTTGTTGAGGGTGAGCCTCAGTGACTCTTGTCAAGGCAAAGTTCACAAACATCTTGATTTTCTACTATCCATACGAGTCAGTGGAACCACCCTTAGTCCACCAGAACTAGTTTGCTTGGGAAATCCAACCAGGGGCAGTTGCCCTGGACAACATAGTATCTACAAAAAAGCTGGCATTATTTACTATCACAAGTTAGCATAAGGTGAGCAAGCATAGCTAAAACAACCAATTTATAACAAGTGAACTAAGGTGAGCATGTTCCAGTCAGTTTAAACGTGTCCAGTCACCCATATTCAATACCTGTATCCAGTTATCTGGGTCTCATCATCTGTATCTAATCACTCAGGTCAGACTTAGAGTTGTTGCTTTTTTCTTAACTGTTTCTGTCTCCTTTAACAGTTTGTTGACTGAGAACCATAACAATAGAAGAGAAAATTCCAGCTGCAATCACCACTTTCTTCCTTACCACCATGCTGTCCATCCCAGATCTGATCAAAAAGAAGAGAGACGGAGAAGAACTGAGCAATGAAGAGATCAAAATCTTCATTAGTGCTGTCGCCTCTAAAAGCATCCAGGACTGTCAGACAGGTCTCAGTAGCCTAACCCAGCTCCAACATCTCTCCAACATCTGAGCCCCTCCCCATCACTGTGGTCTCATCTTTGTCTTTCAGGGGCCATGCTGATGGCTATCTGGCTGAAAGGAATGGTCACTACGGAGATCCAGGCCCTGACTAGAGAGATGATGTTATCAGGGGAAATTATGTCATGGCCAAAAGAGTGGAAGGGGCTGGTGGTGGATAAACACTCCACAGGTGGGGTGGGTGATAAAGTCAGCCTGGTCCTGGCACCGGCTCTTGCTGCTTGTGGATGTAAGGTAGGCAAGACTCCTGGAATCTAGATGGATGGATGAATGAATGGATGGGCATGTCTATGTATTCCATCTTTATCTCTTCAAGGTCTCCAGATTCTTTGAGTCCAAGTTCCCAGACCTAAGCCTGATCTAAGCACTGCTTTAGATGTTTTTTTCCTAAAAAGCGCCTGATATAAAGCTCAGACAAACTTAAAAAGGGCATCACAAATGGACATGCCACAACATTTTTTCTCCCATGTTTATGGTAGCCAGATGCTGGGCATCCAACTGGTGTAGCAGAGGGCAACAACTCTGATTTAAGCAGAAGCTGAATGCTTCTGATAAACAAAAGAGATTACGTGGGGTTGCCTGCTAGGAAAGCTAAAGACTAACAGACCACCAATCCCATCACTCTTCTTGTCCAATGTCTGTTCTCTACATAAGAAGGTGGATTTAATTAATCTGAGGCTGTGAAAACTCTATGTCTTATGGACACCTGGCTAAATGACAACTTGCTGGACTGTGCCCTCCATATTGACCATCTACTTCTCTACTCGTCATTTGGGGAAAACTTGCATGGATGGACTGTGTGTCTACATAACCAGCGGTTGGTGCACAAACTGTTCCATGGTGACCAACCCCTGCTCTGAGGTGATTGAGGACCTTACTGGTAAATACTGACCATAGTATTAGTCATGGACCCACCAGATGCTAATGCTAACGAGGCCCTGAGCTAGCCCACTGCTACCTCAGGGCCTCATTATTGGTGGAGAAGCACCAATTCAGAACTTCAAAACAAGCATCCAGAAGCATTTTATCTGGTATCACGTAATTTTAACTATCAAGACCTGATGGACACTCTGTTTAACTTTTATGAACATGTCACCATACCTTCATGGGGAAGCAACATCTTGAACTATGTTCATTCAAACAGGTGAGGTGTGTATAGAAGAAGGAGAGGAAGAAGAGCTTTATTTGTCTCACACTGGGGAAATTGCATTTGTGCAACAGCAAAGAACAAGAGCAGAAGTTTTAAAATAAGAAAGGCAAAAATTAAACATATTAATGAATAAACATGCTTATATATTCAAGTATGCTTTGAATATGTGGCTATGAGTATATAAAATACAGACATAAATAAATATTCAGTACAGTGACTTGTGTATATTGCACTTGTGATGAGTCACATCATCACACAGTATTGATGACTGCAGCAGATGGATGATGGACATATGAACTGAATATGAACAGACTAACAGAGGTCCTTGTAGGTGCATGATGGAGGTGTGTCCAGAACTAACAGAGGTCCTTGTAGATCTGGACAGCACCATGAAGGAAGGACCTGCAGGATTTCTCCTTCACACAGCAAGGGTGGATCAGTCGGTCCCTGAAGCTGATCTCCAGACCAGACAGGAGGTCCTGCGGGGACTCGTGATCTAGCATAGATGTTAGTCTAGCTAGGGCCCTTCTGTCACCCACCTCCCTCACTGAGTCCAGAGGACAGGGGAGGACATCGCTGGACTTTCCTGATGATCTTGTCCAGCTTCCTCCTCTCTATCTCTGTGATGCTGCTGCTCCAGCAGACCACACCATCCAGGATGACTCATGCCACAACAAAGTCATAAAAAGTCCTCAGAAGGGTGCCCTTCACACTGATGGACCATAGTGTCCTCAGGAGGTAGAGTCTGCTCTGCCCCTCCTGGACAGTACATCTGTGTTGTTAGTCTACTCCAATATAAATCCATTCTATACCCCCATCACAACCACATCTCCATCCTAATGGTTCCAGCCTACCATCTCTTGGTCAAACAGTAAACATCTACAGTGAACTGTCACTGTGTGGCCCAGTCAACAGATTGGCAAGTCTTCAAAGATGCAGCTAGAAGCGTGAGAGAGGTAACCTAGAGAAATACAGACATGCTGCCCTCAAATGCATTGACAAGTATGCTGATGATGCCACCACCACAAAGAAGGTCACTATCTACTACAATAATCAGAAAGCATGTGTAGGTCTGATCTCTGCCTAATGCTAGGAATATGGCATTCAGGTTCAGTGACATAGATTCACTGAGAGCAGCAAGGAGACACCTGACAGGAAGCATTAAGAGGGCAAAGATGCATCCATCTATCATCTTTCACTTATCTGAGGTCACGTTGCGGAGGTAGTAGCCATAAGTAGGGAAACCCAGACTTCCCTCTCCTTGGCCACTTCATCCAGCTCGTCTGATTGAAATGTAAGACATTCCCAGGCCAGCCGAGAGACATAGTCGCTCCATCATGTCCTTGGGTCTTCCCCAGGGTCTCCTCCCAGCAGGAAATGCCCGGAAAGCCTCACCAGGGAGCCGTCCAGGAGGCATTTCTTGTGGCTCCTCTGGATGCAGAGAAGCAGTGACCCTTCTATTTAATTTCACTTTACCAACTTGGACTATTTAGCATCAGTCCATCACACACACTGGTTGATGTGAAGTTAAACTGGATTGCTTTAGGACTTGTTTGAACAAATAAAACTAATGACAGCTCTGTTTGTCAGGTGCCCATGATCAGTGGGAGGGGCCTGGCTCACACAGGAGGAACTCTGGATAAACTGGAGTCCATCCCAGGATTCAGCATTCACCAGTCAGCAGAAAAGGTGCACTAACATTTATGCAAACTGGAGTTTTGGCCAAAGCTGAGCATTGCTGACCACACCAACTCTGATTCAGGTTGTGGACATCCTGGGTTCTGTGGGCTGCTGCATTGTGGGTCAGACGGAGATGCTGGTTCCTGCAGACCGAGTCCTGTATGCCCTGAGGGACGCCACGAGCACCGTGGATAGCCTGCCACTCATTACTGGTATTTTACTAGAAGCACTGATTAGGCTGGACAGCAAGGCCAGTATTTGAACCCAGTTTGTTTTGGTTCCAGGTTCCATCATCTCTAAGAAGGGGGCTGAATCTCTGTCAGCTCTGGTTCTGGATGTCAAGTTTGGACAGGCTGCTCTCTACAAAGACCTACAGAGTGCCAAACAGCTTGCTCAGCTCTTAGTGAGTTCTTCTGGAAAACCTCCAGCAGGAGATGGTTCTGAGAGTTCCAGTCACTGCTGATGTAATCAAACACAGATCTCAATGTCATTCCAGGTCTGTAAGGAGCAGCCTTAGTTTCACTTAGTTTAGCTAAGGTGGAGGCCACAGCTCGATAACAGGTGCTGATTAAATCTCTCTCGCGTATTGAGCAGGTCCCCTCGATAATGCGCCTGCGAGGGTACATGGGTTAGGTGTGATGCAAACAGAGTGACGCAGGATGGGACCTGGGTGGGATTTATTGATGAGGACATGAGAAGGTCATGAGCTCCTTATCTTGAGAACCGAGGAGCTATAAATCAGCATATTACATGAACCATAATATGCAACTAGCTACAAAAATGACAGACAGCGGCTTTACAAGAAATGACACTCAGGTCTTTAACAAACTGAATAGTTTCATGGCAGTCTTAGATTATATCGTGATATTATCCCTGGATGATGAACATGTAATTAATGCTGGTAAATGTAAAGCGTGTTATTGTCTCTCTGGTGCCAGAAGTTGAGCGGAGCGAAGATGAATCAGGAGGCGGTATTGAGTGGAGCTACGTAATATGACAGCCCGCTGTCTGGTTGGCTGACCTCGTTAGTGTCACCAATAACTGAAGAGTTGGCTGTTGCAGGAGATGGACCAAGTGGAGGATCCATGTTGGATTGACATAGCAACTTTCAAATGATGTTGCTCAAATATGACCTCTGCCACTCTGACTGCAAATAACTTCTTTCTCAGACTCCTCAAATTAGATGTTTGATGCTTGGTTAGCATGAGCATAGTTAAGCAAGTATGGTTGGCTGAAAGTGACAAAGTGTGATGGGTGTGTTCCAGTCAAGTTGTAAGTGGAGCTGAACATGAAGGCCAGACGTTTGTGGCTCTGTGATGTCACAATTCCCTGCAGACCTGAACGACATACCGGTCATTGTCAGACCACACAAAGTGACAACAGGACGTTTGGTTAGCAGTGACCTCAAATCCTCACTTGTATGCTCTCTAGCAAAGATAAACTTTATTTTGTCATAAGACATGTTGTTTAACTGCTGGAAATGGTTATATGGCAAGGAGGACTGACAACCGTCATGGTGTCCTGGTTGGGATTTCAGGTGGATGCAGGAAATGGTCTCGGCATCCGTACCGCTGCTGCCCTCAGCCGAATGGATGCTACAATTGGACGCTGCGTAGGCAACAGTCTGGAGGTGATCGAATCTCTGGAGACCCTGAAGGGGAAAGGACCCAGTGACCTGATGGAGTTGGTCACCACCCTAGGTAACCATGGCAACCAGTCTCTGAGCTTTCACGCGTTCTAGTGAGGTCAAAGTAACACACGTGTGCACTCTTCTCTCAGTCATCAGGCCTCTGATTTTCTTTGTTCTCACTGGGTGTGTTGAAATCCCATTCGCCATTTTGAATCTCGCGAGGCTTGAACAACAAGAAATCTCGTTCCACAATTTTAGATCACACAAGATGTCATCACCACGTGATCTTGTCTGCCATTGTTACCATTTTTCCAATCATCTTTCCACACACAGAAACACACACGTATATAGACTGATGTTTGTGTTTCAGGTTAGTTGTTTGTTTACGTGTAATTTATATATCAGAACTTCACTCTGAGTTTTGACCTTTCACCATCTGTAAAACTTGAGTAAATAAATTCTGATTAATTTTAATGAGAGAAGCTGTTTGTGGGTATTTGACACATTTGTAACATTTGTTGTAATAAAGGTGTGTGCTGGGACTCTTCCTTCATTCTGTTACTCTGTGGCGCCACCCTCTGGTCACAGGCTGGAACATCTAGAATAACAGCTGTTTAGTTAATTCCTGATGTTTCATTTCGATCAATTATGTATGTTAATAACTATCTTCAGATAATTTTTAATAACTCTTTAATAACTAAACAAGTACTCCATTTTGTTGCACATTACTGTCATTGAGGTTTTTCAGGAACCAAACTATAAAACTACTTTGATGTAAATGTATCTAAATGTATTAATTGTAGTTGCTGAACTGTGGGTGTTTTTCATGTAACCTAATTTAATTTATTTAGCATTTTATTTCTGTATGTGACTGTTTTTGTGTAGGGGGTATCCTTCTAATGGTGACTGGCTTGGCTTCCAACCAATCAGAAGGCAGAAAGAAGATTTCTGAGGCTGTGATTAGTGGAGCTGCTCTGTCCAAGTTTCAGGCCATGATGGAGGCTCAGGGCGTGGCCAAAGCGACAGCTCAGTCATTATGCTCCACCCACACCAATTACTTCATGGTCTTGAGGAAGTCAAAGCATCAGATGGAACTGCAGGCTCCTGCAGATGGTAAAACATCTGGAGAATTCTTGAGTCTCCCACATGAAGAACCAGAGGATTAGAAATGATCAGAAACAAAAACCACCGCTGCTTCACAGACACAGCGGTGGTTTTTGTTTTTTTTTTAAATCAAAGCTTGAACACAGCTGTGTTCAAGCTTTGATTCTGAGGGAAAACAACCTGCTAACACAACTTCTTCAGTTCACCTTATTCATGGAGCTCCAGTTCACAACCAAAATCATCTCAAGGTTCTTCACACAGAAAATATGCTCAGGGAGGTAAAGGTAAATCAAATTTGTAGTAATTTGGGTATAAATAAGTTCATTTCAAATGAATTTAACACCAGTTCAAAAGAACATCTCCCAGCAGTCTAGACCTCCAGCAGCAAGATAAAAGGAACGCACCACAATTGACTTCATCAGAGAGCATGGGTTGAAACCTAATCTTAAAGGTGGAGCAAGTGTCTGGGTTCTGAACACTAAGTGGGGGCTGTTTCCACTTCAACCACAACCAGAAGCCCAAGAACTGAAGGCTCTGCCTCCAAATATGTTTGGAAAGTCTGCAATCTGACCTCTGAGTCCCACCAGGTGGAAGCATTGGTACATCCACCTTAACCCAAGTGCCAACAATGTGGTACTAAGATTTGTTGTAATTCCTTGACTGACCACAAGAGGCTGGCTCTAAAAGACAGTCAATCTCCATTCATCTCCATGTCAAAATGTCCAACTTTAGAGCAGAAATAATTATGCTTAGTCTAGTTCAAAAAAACATTTTTCAGAAACCACTGAGTCACGTGATCCAATGTTTCATGCGTTGATTTTTACTGCAGCTGTGTAGCTCATATTTGTCTAGTCGGTGACAGCAGTCCCACGCCAACCATTGTGGTGTGGTATGGAAGTGTCTCAGAGCGACTGTCTGCTCTGCTCTGCTGAAGGTCATAGAGTGGCTGTTTCTGTGGTGGACTGCTGAAGGAAGATGCATCAACTTCCTTCAGCAAATAGAGCTGATCAGAAATCACAGCTGAGCAGACAGCGCTCACAAACACTCCGTTTCTAAAATGTTCCTGGTGGGATTTGAGGTTGAGCTGAAGATGAAGAAATCTGAAGACACTTTAGTACCAATGGTTCTCTTGAAATGATATGAAATTAGAAGTTATTTAGGATGAGATGTAGTGATATTCCAAAGATGGAAGAAACCTATCTTAAATGTAATTCAGAGGAAAAATCCTGAACACAATAACTGAGTAGTTGTAGATACCACAATCAGCCATCAACAGTTATTGAATGGCTGGACAGTAAGATTCAATCTCAGTCTGATCTGACTTTAGAAGCAGAAATGATCTGTCAGCCTGGTCTTTATGTCATTAAGACACATTTGAGGTCCAAACATCTTCTTGGTCCAGTCTAAGCACCAGTATGAGGTCTAACAGCACCCGCACAACTACCTAACGCACCCTTTTGCATAGTTGTGGCAGTGCCAGATATTCCATAGAAGAACATAAAATATGTTATTCACTAGTATAACTTTTAAAAACCAAGTTATGAAGTACTACTAATAAATTATGTTTTAACAAAATTCCACTTTAACAAGTCTAAATAAAACAAAAGACAGAGTTAGCTCATAAATATAATCATCTTATTTGTCAGTATTTATCTCATGAAACACATTGAAATTTGCCCTCTGCTTTTAACCATCATTAGTGACACCAGGAGCAGTGGCCTGATGCACCCCCTAGGGGGCTTTTAAGGGTTAGGGCCCTGCTCAGGGACCCACCTGTTACCAACCCAGGGAATGAACCTGGGTCCTTCACACCTGTAACCACCTCTGTAACCACTAGACTACGATTCTACCAAGACTATGAGGAGTGGTAGCCTAGTGGTTACAGAGGTGGGTTTGGGTGTAGAGGACCCAGGTTCATTCCCTGGGTTGGTAACAGATACCCCTGAGTTAAGAAGGGCAAGCCACTGTGGGCCCCTGAGCAAGGCCCTTAACCTCCAACTGCTCCTCGGGCGCTTCAGCAGCCCACTGCTCCTAGTATTACTAGTGATGGTTAAAAGCAGAGGACAAGTTTCAGTGCATTTTGTAAGATATGTACTGACAACAATAAAGACTATCTACTTCTACTAGCATTTGCATTCATGAACAATATAATTGTTTCTGTGGGAGTTATTAAACATTTATTACAGATCAACCTGAATCTGTCATTGTGAACATTAACACTTCCAGAGGAATTTGGACCAGGATGTTCTGACCTGTCACTCCTTGTGTTCAGGTTTCGTTCTGGACGTGGACGGTCTGGTTCTAGCTCAAGTTCTTCATAAGCTGGGGGCAGGCCGGTTCAAGGTTACGGATCTTATTAATCACAGCGTAGGGATGGAGCTGCTAGTGTCACTGGGCGACAGTATCAAGAAAGGTGATACCCGACAAAGATGATGTTTATGATGATAATGATTGCTGTGACCTGACAGGTGTGTTTCCAGGTACCCCCTGGCTCAGACTTCATTATGAAGATCCGGCTCCGACTCCAGAGCAGTCCGACATGCTGCAGAATGCTCTGGTTCTAGGATCAGACCAGAACATGCTGGTGCAGCAGCCTCTGGTGGCAGAACTCCTGATGGCTCCCTGAAACTGGTCTGGGGGTTTCATCAATGAGCACTGATCAAAGTATTTGTGATAATGAACATATGTCTTGTGATCTTTGATGCTTCCTGTTGACATTAATAAAACATTTATCTGACTGAATCTATGTTTTCTCTACAGAAAAGTCCAAAACTGCTAAGATTTGAACCCAGACAGTCCTCTGAAAAACTAAGTGACCTAACCTAAACTCAACCTACCCCAACCCACCTAAACTCAACCTACCAACCCACAACTAACCTAAACTCAACCTACCCCAACCCACAACTAACCTAAACTTAACCTACCAACCCACAACTCACCTAAACTCAACCTACCCCAACCCACAACTCACCTAAACTCAACCTACCCCAACCCACAACTAACCTAAAGCCAACCAACAATGAACTTAAACTTAACCCTGACCACAACCTAAACCAACATAAACCCAACCCTCCAACCCTTCTCTTAAACTTCAGATTCTTCTACAGCTTAAAATTCATCCATGAAAATGGAACCAGATCATATAACGTCCTGAACACTTGGAGTAGTCTTAGAAAACTAAAAGCTAAATATATCAGACTTCAGAACACGTCTAGTTCAGTAAAACAAAACCCAATAATTCAATCTTTATTAAACAATATCAGGTTGACGAACAGTCCAAGTAGAAAAAAGCTGAAAAGATGTGACTTTTTCATTTATAAAATATAAACTGAAAATCCACAGGGGAGTCTGTCGGCTGATCCGATATGAGCCACCAAAGCCACTGCTCCACCTCGAACCGAGTCACAGTGCCGCCCTGTTGCCACAGAGACAGCGGCTTGGCAGGCGTCAGTGGACAACGGAGTTGAGTGGCTCAGCTCTGATGTTTCCCAGGTCTAGCGTGGAGTCCGTTTCCTCGTCAATCTCCCCGATGACAGCGCTGAAATCAGATCAATCATGTAAGACAAAAAAAAAAAAAAAAAAAAAAGGACAAAATTCTACAGCAGGTCATGTGACTCATATAGGTCATGTGACTCACACATTGTCTCCTCTGACTATGTAAAGTCCCAGCACCACCTGCTCCACTCCCTGACTGGAACTGAAGACCCGCTCATGGCTCTCATCCAGGATCAGATTGATGGTTTGGTCAAAGCCCTTTAGAGTGCCCTGCCACATCCAACCAGCATCCGACCGACATACATCCAACCAACAAACAAAAGGTGAGTCCACAACAACGATACAACAGTAAAGTATCAGTACTAGACAGTACTACAGTAGAGTCATTCTATGAAACAGGTGCCATTTCCACTTGGCAATAAGTTTTCAGGTCAAAATGTTGAACATTTTACACACTACAAATGAAATACATCTTAAACTTCCAAGAAAACATGTTTTCCCATCTGAGGCATAAAACACATGTCAATGTCAGGAGGAACCGGGGTCAACCTGACCCCGTTACCATCTGGGGAAAGGAGGTGGAGATAGTGGACTCCTACAGATACCTTGGGGTCCACATCAGCAACAAACTAGACTGGACTCATAACACAAACACCATCTACAGGAAAGGCCAGAGCAGGATGTTCTTCCTGGGGAGGTTGAGATGGTTTGGTGTCTGCAGCAGGCTTCTC
>JAOWBL010004027.1:0-11591 GCA_028564865.1 Zenarchopterus dispar | reverse complement strand
GTGTGTGTGTATATATATATATATATACACACACACACGTGTGTGTGTGTATATGTAAATACACACACATATATCTGTATATTTATGTATACGTATGTATATATGTATATATATATATGTGTTTGTATGAAACATATATACATATACATATTAGTGTGAGTATCTACTTCTTTTTTGTAATTATGAGTACAGTTTACACCTATACTTTCACAGGTAAACTTTGTATTTAACATATGGTATAGCCAGTGATCTCTATTACACTGGGTATAGCAGTCTCTGGAGCTGTATTTCACTGAGTTAGTAAAGGAAAAAAAGAAAAAAAAAATCAATGTCATTGAATTGAACATTTTGGGAGTTGAGTGCTGAAAACTGTGGATCTGTGGCTGTGACGGGGTTGACTGGATTATGTGAGTTTTGTAAGACACAATTCAGCTCAGCTCATTTCAAATACGTTCAATAATATTTTCTTAATCCTCGAGGGCAAAACTGTAGAAAACCTATCCGCTCCAGCGTTATTGAATTCACCACTAAAGTCGTCTCAAGGCCTTTTACGCAGAAGACATGTCCAATACTGTCCCATCAAAGACAATCTAGTACACCTTTGTACGGGCTAACTATTTTAACAATTATCTAAACATTTTAAACTAACAGCATGTCTCCACTGGAAAATGGTGTAAAAATAGGTACCAATTTAATTAACTTAAATCATGTTTTTTGATTAAAAAAAGAACTACTTTACCTTTCCAGAGAAAATAAACATTTAAAGACATGTTATTCATGGGTCTACGTAGGGAAGGTTGTGATGTCTCACAGTGTCTCAGATTTCTTTATTTCTACTTTTCCCTCATATCTGATGTCTTGGATATATCTTCTTCTTTTGACCGGAACCATGTCTGAGTCAGAACTCCATCATGATGTCTAAGCTTAAAAAAAAAAAAAAAACAAACAAAAAAACATATGACTTCAATTATTCTCACTTTCTCTTCCTTGGAACAGTGTTTTCCTTTCCAGCGCTATCTTGAAGCTGCAGGCAGATGATCTACAACCATGGCAGAAGGTGGTCCTCCTTTTGCAAACAGAACCAGAACCATTCCGACCCTGCCAGCATGACCCGCCTGCCGTGACTACTCCGGACAATTATTTATGCAGCCTGAAACACAATCCCAGTTAAAACGTCCAACAAATGGGCTCGGCCAGAAAGATTCAGATAAGCAAATCTGAGGGAAATAAGTCATCTTGATGTTTCATGTTCCACGTGTGTGGACACATGGATCATACCGCCAAAAGCCTATTTTTCTGATAGACCTCAAGAAATTTGATTAAATAAAGCTTTCATGTGGAGTATTTGCATTTATTTCCATAAAAATCCAGTTTATATCATTTAATTTCCCCTACAATTAAATGATATAATCTGGATTTTACTGTTGCACATCACTGAGGACGGTGTTTGCTTTTCTGTTTCTGGTCCTCGGGGGTCCTGCCTGTTTTTAGATGTTGCTCTGCTCCAACACACCTGGTCCGGATGACCGGATCACAATCACCTCATCATCGAGGCCTACACAAGTCTGGTCCACCAGAAGAAGAGAAACATCAGAAACATGCAGGACAGTGGGCCCTGAGGACGAAAGGTTGAAGGACGCTGATTTAGGATTCCTCTTTTTTTTTTAACTCCTAAAATGTCAGAATAAGAGTTTTTTAATAATAGAGAATCTTTTAAAATTCCTTCTTCAAAGTCAGAAACCGAGAACTTTAAACAAGTGAGATGATTCCACACCATCATGACGATGATTAGATGAACTGTGGATCTTCACGTGTCTGTTTCTCTGGATGCAATCTTCAGATGCCTGAAGGTCCCACAGTCTTTTTATTCAAGAAATACACAAAAATAAACAGCATGGGAGCACATGGTCATCACACCTGCTCAGGAAGGAGACGGCTGTCAGGTGAACCCCTGAACAACAATGAAAGACGATGTAACAGAGCCGGAAAATAACATTCCCAAACCCCCTGAAAAAAAGCCAGATTACAGTTTCTAGTTGCATGTGGGGATGAGACAACCTGTGGTTTGAGACTAAAATTGAACTGTGTTGTCATCATGATTTTTGTTATGTTTGGTGAAAAAAAAAAGAGGGAAGTTGAGAGAACTCAGGATCTCTACTGTGAAGTATGGACGTGGCAGCGTCATGTTGAGGAAATGCATAAAGATGATTTTTGTGGCTATAAAACCAACTTCTGAAGGCATCAGCCAAGACTTGACAGCTCGGGCCTGAGTAGGTCGCCCTAACAGTCAATCACCCCGGGCATGGCTCCATACTGGTGGCAAAGCAGCTTAAAAGGTCCCCTAAAAGCTTACAAATGTACATAAACTTCTGAAAATGAAGAAAGTAATAAAACAAATGATCTCTGTCATTATTCAGATATTTTACAGTTGAAAAAGAATTTCAATGACTTACAGTGGGAAGTTTCCTCCACTTTACTATCAGAAATGGAGAAAAAAAAAAGGTTTTCAAAAGTGTAAACTTTTTCCAAGACGATATTTTGTTTTGGGGTTTATTTTGTCATGGGTTTGGTTTTTGGTTAGTTTTATTTTGAAAGTCTGTGTCCCTGTGTTTACTTATAGTTGGACTTCCTTTGCTCTGAGCTGCCCTGATTGTTTGCACCTGTGTCTCTTCAGTCCTGTTAGTATATCTTGCCTTGTCTTTCCCTTCCTCCTTGCTGGTTTGTACCGTCTTTCTACATGGATGTGATCTTGCCTCTGAATGTATTTTGAGTTTTTTTTTAAAACTTTATTATAGAATCCCTGTTTGCATACCTGTTTTGTTTGATTAAAGGATTTTTTTGGGTTGCACTCCTGCTGTCCTCATCCCCTGTGTTTGGATCCCGCCACAATCTCTTCTTCATAACATACCTAAGTGGTTTGGAAAATGGGCCGTATTGTCTCCAGATTTCACACTGACACCACGTAAATGTCCACCTGTATTGTTATCTCAAGTCGGACCCGAGTAAACGCATATTTTGGGCCCACGGCCATTCATCATTTATTTATCTGAGCCAGCACAGAACACATGTACACATGTCTTATTTTTCAGCCCTTTTTTTTTTTTTTTTTTTTAAATCTCAGAGGGGACCAGCATACAGATGTAGGCTGGGTGGTTCCAGATGCAGCTACAGACACTGATTTTTCACCCTTTAGCCCATTTCTTGTTTGCACCTCAGTTAAATCCAGTAGGAAATAAATAAAAGTCAGAATTAGAGGCCAAACATCATGTTGCACATGTCTGCCCAAGTCCATCAATTTCTTTTCTGCTCTCTCTGGCTTTTTACTTAATTAGATTTCTAGTCAGCCATGACATTTTTTTAAGTGTTTTCCAGTGAAAGAAGACGAGAAAAATTGCAAAAACAGAGTAAATTAGCAGGAGGATGCGTGTTCTGGCTAGTCTGAAAAATACTCTAACAAGCTTCATTTCTCCAGGTCCCACTGATCAAAAGCAGAGTCCAAATGAGGTCTGGCCGAGTCTGATCCGACCTGATCTTCTTCAAATGAGGCTGACGCATATGGACGTTCATCATGGAAAGCTTTTACAAAGAAGGTGGGTTTTTAAAAAAAAAAATTTAATAATGTAAGTCAAATGAGTAAGTTTTAGTGAAAAGTAAAATAAAAGCTGTCTAGATACAACTTTTAAATGTTATTGTGACTATTGCAACTTATTTTGGAAAAATATCAGGGTGTTTATTCAAAGCCAACGCTCATTTAATGTCAGATTAATGGAAAGGATTATACGGCACGTCTGAAAGAGAGTTTAATGCTCAGACCCCCGACTGATGGACTGTGTTTCTTTTTCTCGACCGCTCGAGTGCTTCTGTCTTTATTTTACCCTTCCCCTTGGTAAAGCATTCCTTCTCAGTTCTCCTTGCAAATAAAACTGTGTGCTCATAAATTAGGGGCTCAAATGACTTGAATACATTCAAGCGCCAGCGATAATTAAGGAAAGTTGATTTCTCTATGCACTAAAAGGAGTTTTGTTGGTTCACACATTTTTAGCAATTCACATTTCTTTGAAGAGACAAAAGATTAAAGGAAAGGAGAAATCAATTTCGTGGACCATTGCTGGAGTGGCATCTGTATGAATTGAACAATAATTTTAATACAATCATACATATTGGAATTCATCTCAGGGAATACAAGTTAAGAATAAAAAAAAAGTTAGAAATGAAAGTGAGAAACTAATTTCTTTTTTTTTTAAATAATCACCAGCTTTGATAGCGAAGTATCACCACTCACTCTACAGTCGAACTCTTCATCTCATTTGTCCAGTTAAGACCTCCTGGTCTCAATTCCCACAATCCTCCTAAATCATCCAGTAAAGCATCTCCGAAAATGACATGTTTAAGAACCACTTAATGACGCCTGAGTAAGCCAACACCTCCCAAAGGTGAGCCATTACGTCCACAGAGAAATTAGGAAAGTCTCAAGTGGAAGTACAGAGTGTAGTTAAAATATTTGTGGTAAATGCATACTGCGTCACTATTTTCCTCGGATTTATGTCGGTCTGTTAAATCCAAACCACTTGGCGTTCCAGTGGACAACTTCCACCCTGGTCTGTATTCCTGTGGGATTTGAGGAAACGCTGAAGGTGAAACAGATGCTGGAGGAGCAGCCACTTGAGGAGAACCAACGTCGGGAGATGGGAGAGGATGAGGATGTGAGAGTCTGGTCTTGACAGTCGGGATTATCCTGAGACACCCGCATCTGCCAGTTTAATTTAATATATTTGTGTTAAGTTTAAGCGGCGATCTTGCCTAGTTGAGGATCATTGGTCTTGTGCTTAGATGACTTTTGTTGCTGGACTCTCTTCAGCCGTTCTGTCTTCTTAAACGTTTATTTTTGGGACTGGAAAATTTAATTTTAGGACTTGATTACAGCACAGCCTCCCCACACCACTGGTGGGCTCTGGTGGAAATGTCACCTGTCTGACAGCAGACTTCCTCCTTCTGATGGAGGGTTAACACATCATTCAGGTCCATGAGTGTTACCTTTTATGATGAGGATAACTCCTCCTAACTCGTCTTCCCTCCCCTAAACTCGCCCTCAGGCACCGGGGAGACAATAACACTCCTTACGTTTACACTCCTCCACCTGTGTAACAGTGTAGATCTCAGTTGTTTTTATTTTTCTCTGCTTTATTTTCCTGTTATTCATCGGTGTGGAGTGGTAGTTTTGTTGGAGTCAGTGGATCCTACCGGGTCTGTCACTATAATGACACATAGGTCAAGAAGGACGTTGTTTTGGTTTTACCCTGGACCTTCATGAATAGACACTGGTCTAACTTCCTATTTGCACTGTAATGGTTGACTAAAGTGCTAAAAAAAAAAAAATTTAACAGCGCAATAAAAATACCAGCCAGACTGATGAAAAGAACTTGAGTGCTATATTTAAAAAGAGAGCCACTTTAGTCTCTCGTCTGCATGATTCAAAGAAAAGAAAAAAAAAGGAACAAAAACCTGTCCTTTTAAAATGAAAATGAATTAGAAGCAGTAATTGGGTGAACACCTTTTAATGTTTTATGACTGGAAGTCTCTTTGTGAATGTTGTCTAATGGATCATATAAAGGCCATTTAAAAACAAACAAAAAAAAACTCAATTCAAAAGGCAATGTTCAAATCGTCATTAATAAACATAGTTGGACTTTTCATGACCACGTCTGGCATTTATGGATCAAAACAGCAGGTATTAATCCTGCTTGTAGTGGCATTCATAATTACCCGAAAGCATTTGGAAACAGCAGTTGGCATGGCAACAAGTGTTCACAAATCCCACCTGCTGTTTACAGACATCCCGAATAAAGGCAGTCAGGCAATATCAAAATACTGGTTTTCAAAGGAAACGAGGTGAATGCTCATCTGTGACCTTTGACCACAAAAGTCCAGTTTATTCTGAAGAGATTTTCAAACCAGAAGTGACATAATATTCCAGTGAGGTGGATCATTATGGAAGAACCAAACCAGTTCTTAAAAAGCTGAAGGGTCCAGTTTGTCCACGTATTGGTGATGGTGTGCATAAATCTTGGTATGACGCTATCGCTGATCTCGCTGCAAGATGAAAGAAGTGTTAACAAAGTGGGATGGGTGGGAGGTTTCCTAAAGCACTAAATATCAGCCAGGCCTGGGAACGACATCCCAGCGACCTTCTGCAGAGCTTCGAGTTCTGCTGCTCTGAATTCAGAATATTGTTATTGTCACTATAATGTGTAGAGCACTATAATGTGTAACTGACTGTCAATCTTAGAGGAGACAGGATCAGACAAAAAACAACAACAACAACAACAAAAACAAGATATCTAAGAAAATAAGACCAGAAGGATTAGAAACAAACAGAGTGTACAGCAGGAGAATATTACTTTTCAGATTCAGTGCTTGTACGGCCCCGAGGTAAAAACTGTTTTTTTTTTTTTTTTAAAAGTCTTTGTCCTTGTTTTCTTATTGCTCTCTAACTTCTACCCAACAGCAGCTAAAACAGAGCGTAACAAGGCTGAGATGGATCCTTTTGTAAAGTTACAAGGTCTTCGTAGTTCCTTCAAACCTTCAAGTGGAGACGGGGGACTCGGTGGTTCTTTCTGACCCTCCTAAGGAGATCCTTCGGTGCCACTGATGCAGCGGGTCGGTTTGGTCTCCATGGAGACGTGGTAGTAGGACACCAGATGCTTGCTGAGGACCCTCTGCTCGGTCTCCTTATCCACCTCAGTCATGTCTGTGCCCCAGGTCACTTCCTCCCTGATGGGATGTGGGACTTCACATCGAGGAGTCGTCGTGTTGCCGTGACACCCCACGCAAACACAGGAACTTGTGTCTGGTAAACAAAGGTTCACACATATTAACTACAGAGAGCTAATATTTCCAGTGTTTTAAACTGAAATGGTGTTATTTTTTTTTCTGTAAACCCCAAAAGTATTTTTTTGTTAAAATGATCAATTTAATGATTGCTTATCTCTTGTGGCTTATCTCTTGTGCCAGTGTAAATGTCATTCCTTCCCCTTGGCTTCACCAGCGTCAGAAGAGCTGGATGATGTAGCTCCGGGTCCAAGAGATGGAGGCAGGACCATGCCACTGTGAATGACAACAGAATTGGGCCCAAGAGTGGCCCCCACAAGGCTCTTTGATTTGTGGATGACCTGAGTGTAACTTCTTGGAAAGCTGTGGCCTGTCGTTTTAGTAGCACAGTTCCTGTAAAATACCGATTAATGGCATCCTCAGCTCTGAGGCTGAGCAGCCCGTGAACGTCCTCATCTTGTTATCAATAAATCTTACCCATGAGTCATTTCCTTTACCGGGCATCTGGAAATGTAAAAGGGGGGTTAGCTGATTTGCTTTTGGAGCCTCTAGTGGTCGGTAAAGGAACTGCAACTTCTCTGTGTCAATTTAAGAAGACTTGAGAGTTTTGAGTAGCTCAGAATATTTATTAATTAATTTATATTTATCAGAGGCATTTAGTTATGAAATTCAAAGTACAATTGATTTTCCTTTTTATAAAATAACTGTACTACACAGACTTGGATATGGTGTTATTAGGGGACTTAATAAAACATTAATTAGTTAATCCTTTTTTCTCTACTGTAAAGTGTTTCCCAAAAGGAGCATAAAATTGCATATCTAATTTTGGCATACAGTAACTTAATTTTTTTAAATGCAAGTACTGTCAGCTCCTCCTGGTAACACGCTTTCTTATTTTAGTTAAACATGTAGCACATTTTTAATTTCCCATTGCTGTGAAGCAGAAGTGAAGATTAAACACGGCCCTGGGAGTTGTCAGCACTGTGTGGGTGTCCTGAGAAAACCCAGACAGTGGGAGCTTCCCTGAGTCCACAGATAAAAGTTAGGAGGTCTTCCCTGACCTTCAGGTTCATCTTACCACTTCTGACAGAACTGAAAGAAACAAGGAGAAAGTTGGAATGTGATTTTACAGCTCTCTATGGTTTTTGGTTTTGTAAGTATTTTGGGGTTTTTTGCTCTTTACTAGGCCTGTTTTGTGTTTGATAACTCCCCTCTTTGTCCACCTCCCTCTCCTGCCGTCTCACCAGGTTAATGTCACCTGTTTCTTGTTGACTTCATTGATCGTGACATATATAGATTTTCTTGTTCCCCTGTAAGTTTTCAATATTGTTCCTTGTTTTGTTCAGCTTTTCTCTCGCTCATTATAATCTTTTCCATTTTGGTTTGCTTCTGACATCACTTTTTTTTCCCCTTCAGGCTAAAAGCTCCTGCATTTTCAGTCCTTATCCTGCATCTCTGATTTAAAAAAAGCAGTTTAAAATAAACCTTTTCAAAGATCCTCCAAATAACAAGCTTGATTGTTAAATCAAACACTCTTGTTTTTCTGGATAAACTGGAGAATTTATTACACCTTAGCATGATAAAATACAGCTTTGATGGTTTATCTTAATCTGCACTGACAGATTTGTTGTGTTTTGGCGTGAAACTGGACCTGAAGAAAAGACGAAGAAAAAAGAGGAGAAAAAGGGTCCATCTATGTCCCTGAGCCTTTTTTTATATTTCGATTGACTGACGTAAATACCTCCTACTGAGAGTACATTTTACCCTCTTAGATTTCACAATCTAGCAAAATTGATCAAACTCTAACGTGTTCATTTTTAGACAAAGAAAGGGAGGTAGCACAGACAAAGCTTGCTGAAGGTTTAAAACAGTAGAAGGTTTCTCTTCTTGTTCAGGTAGCAGAATAAACCCACGGAGCTGCAGGTGAGGCTGGTTGTTAAATATTCAGCCCTTCATTAACACGTAGCATGTGATCTGTGCTGTCGCTCAGTATTGCCTGCTCGTGTGGTCCTTTCATGAAGACCGCTTTCATACAGCAAACCTCCCTCCTAAACAACGCCGATAAACCTAACCCCAGGTGAGCTCCCGAGGATCCTGATTTGCATATCAATTTGCTGCAGCTCCTGCTGATGGAAGAGGGAGGATGCTGTACCGAGCCCGGCACCATCAGTCATCTGTACCGGAAAAAGTTTAACGATTAGCCAGCGGAGCAGAACTGTTGTTCAAAGTAAATAGAATAAATAAATAATGAGATGACTTTGGAGCACAATAATTGTGCTATTCACAATATTCAGATTATGTGTGGTCCTGTTCAGCTGGGATGATAATGAGGTAAAAAATATGTGCGGGTAAGTAAACTGGAATTCAGGGGCCATTACTGAATGTTCAAATCACAACACCTTAGCTTAAGAGTTTTTTTTTTTTTTTTTTTTGCAGGGGTTGTTGCATCTCTGGTATGCTGTTTCAGCTCAGTCTCTTTCCTCTAATTAACCTGTTTTTTCTTTTTAAAAATTTTTTTATTTCACCATGGCATCCAGAGTCTGTAGGTTAGCAAGTCACCGGTGGATTTTTAGCATATAGTGAGTTTGCCCTGCGACTCCTAAAGAAATGTCACATTTTGAACTGGTGGCAGGTCCGGTGCTGAAATAATGTTCTGGTCCCACTTATTGAAAGCTAGTGGGACATTAATGACGTTAGCACCTCTCTCTTATTGACATGTCTACACATGCACACCACCTTGAACAGAGCAGCGCTACAGTCGGGTTAATGGAGGTGAGGCCGGTTCATTTGGCTTCAGATGAACTCCAACAGGTCACATTTTTACTTTCATCCTGAGTGGGTTTACCAACGATAATTACCGTCAGCTAACAAGCTGGTTGCTTTTATTAGTTTTCTTTCTGTCTCTGATGACATAGTTTCTCACATCATTGTGGAGGAATTTTTACTTTTTTTTTTTTTTTTTTAAACAATTTTTAGTTGATCTGGAACCAAACACATTTTATTCTTTACTCGGTCCAGGACCGAACCAATTTTTTAACCTTTAATATTACAGAGATTTTACATACCACCATAACATCTTAATTATCTGCCATTTTCATGAACATTTGCTGCTATGCTTTAGATCATTGTTCTGTTGTGTGACAAAATTTAAGTCAAGTTTTGAGTATCAGACAAATGGCCTCACATTTGGATCCAGGATACTTTATTATACAGAAGAGGTCATAGAGGACTAAAAAAATGTCCAGAATCATCAGCTTATCACCCCATGTGTCATGGTTTAGGGTTGTTGTGTAAAGGTTTTCTCTTTTTCTTGAATTTCTTTATTTTGTATGCAAGTTCCTGCTTTTATTTTGAAAGTTCATGCCTTTGTTCCTTCAGTTCCAGTTTGACTTCCCCAATCCCCTTCTGTCTTGATTGTATGCACCTGTGTCTCTTTAATCCTATCTATAAGTCTTCTACCTTTCCTTCTGGCTGGTCTGTTTGTCATTCTGTTTCTTTTTCCTGATTTTCTTCATTTTTTATTTTCTTTGTTTTTTGTCAGAGGCCTTTTGGATTCACTTTTTGGATTAAATGTCTTTGTACCACTTTATGTTAATTAAAAGGCTTTTGTTTGTACTTCTGCTGCCTTAGTCTCCAGAATTTGGGTTCTACAACTAAAACCATAAAACCACGTTTAGCAGCTGGAATGATGTTTTTGAGCTGATGTGCTATGTTGGATTTTCACCAAACATGTAAATTTGAACATTAACATTTAAGATCCTGACTGAGCCCTGCAGACCTTGAGGTGTACTCAGGTGTTCTTTTTTCTCCTCCAATTTCTGGAAGCATGACACATCAGGGTTTTTTTTCTTTTAATTACTTCAGATTATATAAAGATGATGTCACCGCTGAAATATTATTAGACACAGACAGACTGGATCTAAAGCAGACTGACTAACAAAAGTCATCACAATTTACAGATGTATTCCTGTTTCTCGTCTCATGAGAGCTGAGCATCTGGTAAAAGCATCTTTCTTTGGAACACAAAGATCTCCTGAGCTGAGATAAAGATAAGTCGAGACTCGTTGAGTTCATACCTTTTTTTTTTTTAAATGCGGAAAAGGTATTTACTGGCCTGGCCTGAGAGAAGCTGGCACACATATTGGCCTGAGCACTGACATCACCAGATCATTTCCAGGAGTGGAATGCTCCTGGACTTCCAGAAGAGAAAAGGAAAGAGTTTTCAAGGGCAGCATTGGGGTTCACATTTTAAAAATTTCTATAACAAGTAAGATCATCACAGCTAGATAGCTAATGGGTCAGATTTGACTCTAAACTCTATGTAACACTGAGCATGGAAAGGCGACTATATGCTGCTGCTTTTAGGGAATAAAACGAGTTTCTGAGACATGACCCTGGTCTTCCCACAGCGCTGCTACTTTAGAAACCAGAAGTATCAAGACATGGCTACTAACCACTGAATGGCTGCTCATTCAACTCTGTTATGAATGATAAAGACAATTAAGAATGATGATTATCATAATAGAAATTTATATATATGTGTGCGTGTGTGTATGTGTATATATATATATATGTGTGTGTATATATGTGTATGTATATGAGTGTATATGTTTTATATATGTATGTGTGTGTGTGTGTATGTATATATGTATGTGTGTATATATATATATATGTACACACATGTGTATATATATGTATATATAAGTATGTATGTGTGTGTGTGTGTGTGTGTATGTATAATTAAATATGTGTGTATATATATA
>JAOWBL010004026.1:0-11591 GCA_028564865.1 Zenarchopterus dispar | reverse complement strand
TATATATATATATATATATATATATATATATATATATATATATATATATATATATATATATATTATAAAAGTGTATAAAAATCAGTAGCTTGAGTTGGGTTATTAATGCCGCTGATGGCTTTTTGAATTTTAACATTTGTAGTTTCTGGCTCCACTGCCTCAGTTAAGCTTGTTTTCCTTTGTTTGAACAAAATGATAGACGTCTGGTAAATGTTCCTAAAAATAATAACGATTAATCGATAGCTGATTATTAATTTTCCTGATGGTTGACAAGAATATGTTCTAAAAATGGCCATGTTTAATTGTTACACCCGCTTATCAACATTTAGCATTAAGAGATTCATTTCTCACGTATGTTATCCTCATTGTGTAAGTATTTGGGCAGGTTAGCTGGCAGCCTGAATATTCTGTATAGGACCACACACACTCACTTTTTATTTTTTTGCTAAAATCCAAAATAGTGAATCCACTGTTGCAGATATGCATGCAGCATTTTTATACAACATCCTACCCACGTCACCTCCCCATCCCCCGAACACACACACACACACACACACACACACACACACACACACACACACACACAGATCAATATGCTATCATACATCCAGGAAAAGCTTGCTGGATTAAACTGTAGCCAAAATGATTGACACCTTTTGGACTTTTCAAAGACTATTCTAGTAACACTTCAGCTTATTCCTGATTTTATGTGAACTCTGGTGTACAGCACACATTATAATCATTATGCTTGTTTATACTCAGAAACCCAAATATTTCAAATCTCGCTCACTGCCATTGATTTCTTCTTAGGCTGAGCTAAGATTCTTTGCTGTGACACCACTGATGTCACCTGGTTTGGCAGGTTGCCTTGTGAAAGTCAATTCAGACTTATCAAAGGATTCTTGGCTGCAGGGTTTTTAGTGCTGCTAGTATGCAAAAGGCAATATGATGTCTGACGAGTTGATTTCAAGTACACACACATGCATGTGTGTCAAGGTAGTAATGTACCGTGGCAGGTCACTGGGTGCATACTCAAGTCATGAACTTTGCACGTGCACACACACACAGTTGCCTGAGGCTGTCTAATTACCCCCAGTGGCCAGTAAATTGGCTCATCAGCAGGATGAGCCAATACTCTGTATGGGAACATGGAGACTTGCCTTGCTCAAACGTAAAGATATGTGGATCTATGGATTAGCAGATTAACACAGTAGAACAACTCAAAACAACAGAAAACAAAGGCTGTAATTTGGGTTAACAAATGTAGACCCTTTCCAATATTTCTGCTCTTTACATTTCTTCATGGCTTCCTGATCTGCAGAGCTTACAAAGTTCCATCCATCCATTTTGTTTACCCACTGAAGCCATTTCTGGGTCACGGGGGTAACTTACAAAGTTGATCAAACATATAATAAATATGTTATTTACACAACTAAACTTGTGATTAAATAAGATATCTCTGTAAAATTAGGTCTAAAGATCATAGTAGGGATGTGACGATACACTTAACTTACCAGACAATACAATACATGACATACAATATTTTTCCTTGAAGAAAACGTAAAAGTTGAAAGAAATGTGTGGCAAAACAGCCTTTTATTCAAAGCAATACATTTTTGTTTAGAAATATTTTATAACTGCTAATATATTGACTGTGCATGACATAGCAAGGGGTTTTGAGAATGTAACTCTTTTTCACAATGCGAAAATAAAGTACCGTAAATCCCGGACTATAAGCCGCTACTTTTTCCCCATGCTTTGAACCCCGCGGCTTATCTATAAATTTGTTTGCGCTAACGGCCATCAGGGGGCGCAGGAGGTGCAAAAACGAGACAGACGCTACAGGTCCATGTAAAGAAGAAGACGCTCGTTTTGGCGGGTGGGTGCGGCTTATAGTCCGGTGCGCTCTATAGTCCGGAAAGTATGGTATTCAAGCATTTTTCTTGAATAAAATACAATGGCCTGCCAATAAAAAAATGAAATTGTTATGTAAAACATTTTTTTAAAAAAATGCAGTTACTGGCAAACTTTTTTCAGTTATCTTGACTTGTAGTGCCCAGCCTTAAGATATGGTCAAGAATGTCCACATTTTCTGGCAGCAGCTGAGACAGTAACTGTCTCCTGTCTTTTTTTGTTTTTCTTAATGTCCCATGTCTCCTCCACCATTTCCTAATTTCCACCAGGTACTTAAAATGCGGCTACAATTTGAATGATTTAGAACTTTAGGGGCATTTTCAATGCCCATTTTTTCAGATTTGTCAGGCTGGCTGACGTGTTGCCAACTCCTCAGTAGGGAAAGTTGCTATTGGCAGTCCTAAAAGTTGCTAAAAAATGTAATTACTTAATTTGCATCCTTTAAAATTTATGTGTAATTGTAATGATTGCTGCAGAAGAGAAGAATGGGAGATACAAAAATGAATTTTAAAAAATCCCACCCTGAATATTTTAACTACAAATCAACTTTGTTCTGTAAATTCCTTTTTTGTGACACAATTATAACCCTTCTCCTATAGTCTATATCCTGACTATATGTGCAGTGCCATTGAATAATTATCATAATAATTATATTAAGTATAATTATATATTTTAATCATTATTCTATGGTGCTGGGCCAGTGCAGGTTTGGCCAGCGACTTTGTAGATGTGTAATTCATTTGCAGAGTGGACACAGAAGAGTGGTGAACATCTCCTGGTCTGGCTGGAGCTGAGAACAGCTGCTGTGTGAGGACTGAGCTGCCGAAGGGACATTTCCATATGGGGGAGAGGCAGCTAGTGCCTGCACAGAAGCGTGAAAATGACATACAATTTCATATTAAGAGTCTACAAAAATCTTTTTAACACCTGCAAAAAGTTTCTAGACTTGTTGCAAACCTTTTGTCTGGGGAAAAAAAATCATTGAAGTGGTCTGAAAACTTACTAAATGAAGTAACAAAGTAACTAATTCAGAAACGCTGGTTGGATGTATAGATTGCAAAAATACATGGATGAAGCAATGTATTAAAGGCATTAAGTCAGATGACCCACTGGTTTCTGAAGAGCGGCTTTGATGCCTCTTTTTCTTTGCGCTGAACGAGTCATGTTGCTTGGGAAGCCAATGCTGGGTTAATACAAACTTCTGTTTGCTTCAGTAACCTTGATAGTGTGGTGATTATGGATGAGGAAGTGATAATGGCTAATCATTGGCTGAGCGGACTTTCAGTCATTCATGTTAAAAATACATTTAATGGTTAATATATATATTCTTGTGCTGTAATAGAAAAAGAATCACCCCCCTGAGAGTTGTCATGGATGTGAAATCAAATGATTCAAACCAAAATGTTTCTTTGAACCAAGAAATATGTTTTGATCCTGTAAATATATTTATTTCTGCTCCAAAGTTGGACATTTCAACATGGCAGTCAATGATTGATTGGCCAGTTAAGGAACTACAACAAGTCTTAGTTCTACAACAGCCTGAACCTGGAAGTTCTCATCAGTGCGTTCTAGCTATCAGTCATTGAATGGTCATTAGAAAGGTTTACAAAAGAAAACTAATCTTCCCAGTAGTTAATTTCTCAGCAATCTTTCCTCAACATCAAACTGCTTTTAAAACTCAATGAATGAAAAGAAAAACTCAGTTAGCATGTTAAATGCTCAAGTTTATGACAGTACAGTTAGAAAAAGAGGAAAATAGTATGGTATGTTCAAAATATTTTTCTTGCAAAAGCCTTTTTTTCTCTGAAAGGCTGATGGTACAGTTTAGGTTAACAATGCTGCATCTGGATAAACCACAGTAGTCTGGAGCAATGTCAATTGGACAGAGAAATTAAATTAAGAGAAATATTTAGTCATGCTACACTTGGCCATATTTGGTGAAAACAAAACCAAGCACATTGACATAAACACTTTACACAAAATGTCAAGCACTGTGCTGGAGGGCTGATAATGTGGACTTATTTTGCAGTCTGAAAGATTAGCACCGAACACTAATTGTCCACACTATGTACTGCTCTGTATAAGTATTATAGAGCCTCATACTTTATATTAAAGTTTAGATGAAATTGGGTTATGCAACAGGACACTGATCCAAAACACAGCAGCAAATCTGCAACAGACTGGATATAAAAGAAAAGAATTAAAGGGGTTCAGTATTTTAGTCAAAGTCCAGACCTCAACCTGACTGATGGGGTGGGTTTTTAGAGAGCATTCATAAACAAATGTCTGCAAACCCTAATGAATTTAAACAAAGTTGTAAAGAAGAGTGGGTCTAAATTCCTTTGTAACAATGCCAGTGGCTAATAAGATCATATGGAAAAAAATAAGTTCTAGTTAAAACTGCCAGTGATGGTTCTAAAGGAAAACAGAGAAATAACAATTACACAGTCTGTTGCACAGTTGCAATATGAGTCATGAATTTCACTACTTTAGCAACATGTGTGGAAAGCTGAACTGCTGGTTCTGTGAAAACGTAAAGGAAAACCCCATTTTGGCATTTTGCAAAGTCTGGTTTATACTTCAGCCCGGTCTTATCCACACATTTTATGTTTTTTTGAAGAAACATTCTGTGATGGCTGAAAAGGACGGCATCTGACGTACCAGAAAAAATTCACACACCAACTCTGTGAAACTGGGTCACTTCAAGAGATTCAGTTGGGCGGTTGAGCATCCTCAACATTCTCCCCATTTATCACTGCTCAGATAAATGGGTGAACTGCTGGTGACGCTCTGTGAAAAGGAGAATCTCCTCTGTGAGTCTGGTTCTGCTCTCTATTGGCTCTGACTCACTGCAACTTGAATCTTTAGTTTAACCCAGTGATATTTTCTCTACATACAACACAGCGATGACATTTGAAAAACGCTGGTTTAATTTCATTTTCATTTTACTATTTGCCTTGTAGAGACTGGATTAAATTGGCAGGCCAAATAAAAACCTTACTTCCTGTTTTTACTTTTCATTTTCAGGTTCTTTACTTTTGCTTTGATGGCTTTATTACTCTTGATTTAGCCAATTTAGCAAATACACTGGTATATGTTGTTAAATGTTTTGGTTTTGCACACGTTAAGAGCATAATGAAGCATGCTGGCATACGTTGTAATACGGCAAGGTCATCAAAAAGGTTTGTGTATGCATAAAATTTCTTGATGTATGCCTAACACATCCTGCATATGCAGATCATAAATTCTGCCATCATTAATGCACATTTACACACATTACTTTTAAGTTAGTCACAAGTCGAAATACGTACAGATAATGTCGAGCATACTCAGAACTTAAGTTCAAAGCTTGTTACTCAAAGCTTGGAAATAAGTTCGATATAAGTTCCACATTATTATCTCCAACACATATTGTCATATGAAGATGTATTCAACATGTTTCCAGAAGCCACAAAACCTACTGAAGATGTTTCCAACTTACAGCTACCGTATAATGGCATATTGGCAGCGTTAAGGGGAATTGGCATATACAGTAACAATATGGGTTACAGGAGGAAACTGTCAGTATTCGCCTCAACACTCGATGGTAGGCACTTGTCCATCTGAGAGGTTCAACTCAATTTTATTTATGTAGCGTCTATTACAATACAAATTGTCCAGATGCTTTTTAGAGACCAAGAACATGACCCCTGAGCAAAAATAATAATAATTTTAAAAAACTGGCTGGTAAAAACTCCCCTGGTGGGAGAACAACTGTAATCCAAAAACGTAGCAAGAAGAGACACTCCTGTGGATCATCAGGGGCCCTCCTGCTGAAGACCAGCCAGATACAGGACGAAGAGAGGAGGGAGATAGGACAGAGAGGATGAATTACAGCAGTGGAGGATTAGCAAACTGAAACTTCATCATCTCCATCTGAGGGTGAGGGTGTGGGTGATGGATACTTCTTGCTTTCATGGCCAGGAAATGTCTTGGCAGCTTTCTTCAGTATCTTTGTCATGATTGGCATGTTCATGTTAATAGTGAAATTTCTATGATGTCTAGTCTAGCTTTGAGTGGCAGCATGTCTATAGGCTACGATAGGTGATTGTAATATGCTGCGGCATGCTTTGGATCATTTAGGCTATTGTAGGGCATATGTTGTGAACTCTGACTACATGCAAAGTATTCCTTGGTATAAGTAATCTATACGTTATGAAATATTCTAAGCTACCAATATATTATGTATACACCCAGTTTGTTATGAACATGCTTTGTATGCACTCAAAATTGGAAAAAAAAAACATAGCTGGTTCAGTGTATACTGACGTTTTAGAGAAATTTTGATGTGTCAGCTAAATCGTAACATATAACGTCAGCTGCGCAACATATAACATAAGTGTAAGGCTTTCTGCCTGTATTTTGTGCAGTATCATGTTCTGTTTTCTATAATTGTTGATCTAATTTCTTTGTTCCTTCTAATGATGAGATGTCCACTGCTTTTCTGAGGATTTCAAAGCAGGCTGTTGTCATGACCTGATCCAGATATGTTCTTCAGACTTGACTGTCCAAAGCTATTCTGAAAGTGATTGGTGCTCTGACTCAGGCACCGGTTTCTAATTTGAACTGGCACAACAGCTTGTTGGGAGATAACCACATCTGATCCAGTGGCTCTCACTAACCTGCTGCATTCAAACCCGGTTTTACCGCCATCCATCTGGCCAGGCCTACATGCTGCCATCTGTCACCAACAGACAGCAAGCCTCGATGACGTCACATAAACTGTGTAAGACAGAGTGGGCCTCGCCACGGCAATCTGTTGATTGAACACACCGGTAACCCTGGAGAGGAAGATGGGAGAGTCATGTGCAGATTGCAGGTTGTTTCTGTTGTCTTTGGATCACAAAGAGAGGTTCTGAGTATGACATCATTTGATCTGATTCTGATTCATAAGGTTATGATTTAATATCTACTTTACAATAAAAACATTCTCCATTTAAATGTTGTATTGTATTGTAATCATTTCAATCCTTTGACAGACCTTTTTAAAAAAAAAAAAATAAAAATAACTCAAAACTATATGAACCTTTGTTTTTTCAAACACAAACCAGACTGGAATAGATACTGAAATAGGAAATGTTTTTAAAGTAAAAAAAAAAAAAAAAGGTTGGATTTTAGTATACACTTGTGGTAGTGCAGGTTCTGTAAAATAAATGAATGAATGAATGAATTGCTGGCTATAAAAAAAGACGGTGTTGCAGAGTTTTTGCTTAAATATGAGTACTGTTACTGGACGGGCGTCATGTCCAATTTGTGTCCCTGCATTTCTCCATTGGGATGCTGGGAATGGCTCCAGCACACTTATGACAGGAAGGATAAGGTATGGGTGGATGGATAGGTAGATGGAGTATTATCACTTCTTCTTTCAGCAGAAGCAGGTTAGCACTCATATGTATTTTCAAACAGGGCTTTCTCTTCTATCTTGAGATAAATGCATGCACTGTTTTACTGAAACTTTTGATTACTTGGTAACGCTGAGGTAGATGGTAATTTGAAATATTCTGTCTTTCAAGGATAATGATACTGCTGATGTTAAGGCCAAAACAACTGTCAGAGCCTTTTCCAATTTCTTTTTCCCTTCTATTTATTCCCCCCTGCCCCCCATGCCTGAGTTTCCTTCTGCTACTGAAAATAGCCCCAAACTGTCTCAGACGGAGCCTTTAAATAGAAATGAGCTTGGCTTCTGCACTGCTGCAAAGAATGAGAGCATCAGCCATCACAGCTTGTTTCTTTTCAGCATATATGCAGGGAAGTCCTCAGAGAACATGAAACTTGAATGATGGTTGTTATCACAGATGTAGAGACATGTACAAAGCTTAGTGGCAATCTGGTGTGGGATGGTAGCTTGTTTGAAGTTAATCTTTTTTCCTTTTGTTTTGTTTTCTTTTTTTTTTGATTGTTCACTTGGTGTTTAAAGAAGACCCTCTCCACTGGTTAACATATTGTCTTAATAGGAATAACTGTTGTCACTGTATCAGACAGGGCTCTGCTAATTTCGGAAAATAATTTTACTGCCATTTTCTTTTTTTGCGATTGTGATTATCATCCAATTTTGTTTTCAATTAAACCTAATGGATGAGTTTAATGCTAAAATAATATTATATACAGTTGCTATAAAATGTTCTTTCCATAGGCTAGACAGCTTCATTTGAAGTCTTGCACATTTTAATTTAATTAGAAAATATAATACACATATCACATAACAATTCTTTTATTTTTAGAAATTTTGTGACCAGATTATTTCAACACCAACCAACAGATCTACTACCTCAAAGACATAAAGTTGAAATATGAAATTACTGACAGAAGAGTAAAGGTTATCCAAATTGAAATAGTTAATTTATTATTTTAAATAAAAAAATATGGTTTTCCAGAATATTTAATATTGGGACCAATGGAAACACAGCGAAAGTGAATATTTAACATTTTCACAAATCCATTAATAAATGAAACTGAACATGTCCTAGAGTTAATTTAACGCTACTTTTAGCAGTTTGAGTATTGTGGTTTTTGAACTGGACCTAATGTAAGGCCTTTTGTTCTAAAATGCAGTGGAACGGTCCTTGAGTCTTGAGTCTCACCATCGCACTCAAGAATATTGATAGTTTTAATCAGAGCTCTGATTGGTAGAAAATTCTTGCTAACCAATATCCCACCGCGAGAAAATAACCATTAAGGGGGATCATTGGTTTAGCTGTGTAAGATTTTGTTTTAATGATTCAAAAAAATGGAGGAAAAATTACAATCTTAATTCATACCTACATACAATCTTATTTCCTGTTGCCAATGATATTTCTGCATTTTATTTCACAATCTGTTTCACAAAGAAACACTCCTATTTTCCTCCAACTTTCCTTGGAGCTTGTCAAATACTCCATCACATCCGACATCAGCATTGTCGATGGCTTCTCATTCAACCTGTGACAGGATGGCTTTTACGTCTTGTGATTCATTGGTGGAGGAAGCCTGCTGGCACTGCAGCAGTTGTCAACTTAGTGATTTTAATGCTATATTTAGCTATTTTTTGGACCTCTAGTCACAAATCTAACCACCTTTTTAGGTCTTATTGGAAACTCAAATGTGAAAGTGTGTTTTTTTTTTTTCTCACTCGTTTCTCAGCATGCAGCCTGTACTGCCTGTACCAAAGCGCGCTCAAATCACTCATGTATCTGCTGCTCCCAGCTCCAGTCAGACTTAGAGATGTTCCCTGGAGATGTTCACCTCCCCCTGTCCTGCAGATGAATTAGATGAGTTACAGTCAAGAAATAATTAAAATAAAGAAGTATTTCTGTTCTATTCTATTCTATTCCATTCTATTCTATTCTATGTGACTTAAATCATTTGTAGTACATGCTTATCCCACCTGTGATATATGTGGTACTGTGCAAGCTTGGCTTGAGTATCAGAAATTGACCAACTTTTTGTAGGGATACATGATACCTGTCGGACTGATAAATAAATTAAACCTGATTAAATAACTCAGATTATTGGAAGTGAATTAAATTACTTGCAGATGGTAGTGCCTTTTAACACAGACCATATCATGCTCATTACATCGTGGTGTGTTGCTGGCAAGCACCGGCCATCTAACTTACAGCTGGAGGCTGCAGCTGAACTTGTAGTTTCTCGACTGGCCACTGGAGGCTCCCAGCAAACGTCAGTCTCTTTTGACCTCCGTGTTAAAATGTCCAACTTTCAGCAGAAATAAAAACATTAACAGCCTGGTTCAAAAAATAATTTTGGTCTCTATATGTTCAGAATTCTCAGGAAAGAAGAGTTGTAACTCTAATAGTCTTATATCTCACCTAAAAGGTTGTTATTTCAGTGAAGCTGTGTAAAAGTAATATGGACCAGCAACTAGTGTTGCTGAAGCTAAAACCAATAACATGTCACTGTTCCCATTCAGGACACATTTTAAAACTGGAAACATTTTCTGGAAAAATGATGAAGCCATAAACAGCAAAGTATTGGATTCGTAACACTTAGCAATAAATTTTCGCACATTTTCTTGAAGAACTTTACTTTTGTTGTTCAGTAGATAAGGCTGACATGTATATGCATTTTTTGTACATTTGAAAATGTTTGACCTATATAACACAAGCACCATTTCATCCTCAGACACTACAACTTCAGTAGATGGATATCTTTGTTATTCATAAACTACTTGAATATGTATTTTATTTACTCATAAATCAGTCATATTTATAATGAGCTGTTTTTCTTGAAGGATTTCACTGTGTAACATTTTAGTTTCAATCATTTGATTACGTTTGTTATGATATCCAATTCACACAAAAAGAAATGGTCATTTGAATATCCCGAACTGTTGTATTTTTTTATAGTTTGGTCAGTGCCAGAAAAAATAGTAGTTTTACATTTCTGAATCTTAGATGTTTTTAAAATTAAATATTAAAATATAAACTCATCAGTCATGCAGTAGCGATTAATCATCGGCTATTGGTTTTGGTTTAAATTTCAGTTATCATGAGTCCCTTATCTTTTGAGTTAGTATGTGTTGAGTCGACTGCATCTGATACATGAAAACTGTGTATTACCTATTACCTCACTTCCAACATGGTCGCCACTTACTTTTCAAGTAGAATTTTGTTTTATTTTATTAAATTACAGCCAAACTACTTTGATCTACTAAGCATCGGAATATCTTTTAACTCAGAGCAAACTGCCGTCACTACTCTGCTGCGGTGCACTCCATGGCTCTGATTGTCGAGCACCATTAGCAATTTGAGTGAATTGATCAGTGAGGCCAAACGAGCAATTTATTCATCAGCTGAGCTTCTCCTCAGCTGAGCCACTGTTTTTCTTTTGAGATGCTCCTGCAGGCTTTTGTGCTGCTGCACCGACGGAGCCCCACATTATAGATACAACCTTTTTGTGTAAAGTGCTAACAATGAAATTCTCCCACACCTTTGATTTTCAGTGTGATGAACTTGGTTGGCTTTGCTCTACCATATTTGACACTGTTCACGTGATAAATGTCAAAGTTTAAAGGGGCCATACTATGATTTCCCATGTTTTCTCACTTATGCATACTATTATAATGATATATTACCATTGTAGACATTACTGGAGGATCATAAATGAGGTGTTTGTACATTGTGGCAGAGCCTTTTATAAATGTATATATATGTGTGTGTGTATATGTATATATGTGTGTGCGTGTATATGTGTATGTAAATATATGTGTGTATATGTATATATATGTATGTATGTATATGTATGTATATGTATGTATGTGTATATATATGTGTATGTGTATGTATATGTGTATATATGTGTATATATATGTATATGTGTATATATGTGTATATATATGTGTGTGTGTATGTATGTGTGTGTGTGTATGTGTGTATGTGTGTATATATGTATATGTGTATATATATATGTGTGTGTATATGTATGTATGTGTGTATATATATGTATATATATATATGTATGTGTGTATATATATGTTTATGTATATATATATGTATATGTATATATATGTATGTATATGTATGTATACGTATGTATGTATATTTTTATGTATATGTATGTGTGTATATATATATATATATATATATACACATACATACGTATGTATATATGTATGTATATATATAAATATGTATGTATATATA
>JAOWBL010004025.1:0-11598 GCA_028564865.1 Zenarchopterus dispar | reverse complement strand
TAAGTATTTATGTTGATTAAGACCCATTGCAACTATATTTCTGACCATTTGTGCATATTTGCGTTTGATAGATGTACATTTGGTAGATCAGTTTTTTGTAAACGTTAGCTAGTTTTAGCTAGTTCTAACTGTGATTCTGCACGAGTACACAGTCTGAATACTGTTTATTTCTTTCTGTTTGTAGTTTCACTCTGTCGATAATTGAAGGCTACGTCATTAAAGGAGACATTACACCTGTCAGTTGTCGAGGAGTTTATCTATCTGCATAGCTGTATCCAGTTTGACAGTGAGGGCAGAACAATATATATGTATACATATATATGTAACGTCCAATCCAATAATAGAGATCACTGGTTTGACTTAACTACACTGATCTGCTTTTCCAGCTTCAAGAACACATTACAATCACACCCACAGTTCTTACAGCAGAGGGGCAAAATGAAGCCAAAAAACTGTTTTAATAAGTGTAACATGTAACAGCATATCTGAAAACCTGCCAAATCAAAAGTTGAGATAAAATCACTCTGTTTGTTATTCATGTTTACCAAATACTGACATCACAGTCCCAAATCAGTTTCCCATCTTGATAGCCACACAATTTATCAACTTTTAGCAGATGTTTCACCACTGACATGCAAAACTATAACACCCATTTTAAAAGAAGCAACTTTCTCAGGAGGATGGGTTGGGCTTGTTTTGAACAGCTGACTCTAAACAGAAATGCAGGGTTGTCCTTTAGATGCCACACACCTCATTTAAGTCCACAGATCATTAACATTGGAGAAAAAAAAAATCAAAACACACCTTTTGGTATTCTTTATTAATCCTTTATTAATCCTAATTCTTTAATTTTATTTTATCTTTATTACAGAAATTTCTTGTATAAAATTATAAAACTTTACAGTATGAAGTTTTTGTGGCAAAAATTAGCAATATTTTTTAATTAAAGTTAAACTTGTATTTAAAAAAGTTGTCAAGGAAAGTGTATATTTCAAGTGTACATTTTTTAAAAATTTACTTTTTAAAGGAAGAGCCAACATAAATACAGAAGACTACTATATCTTAACTCTCCCTTGAGTCATATATACAAATATATCAATAATAAAAGAAATTAAATTAATCAGTGTATCAAATTAAAGAAAGTGTAATCATTTGTCACGATTTAATAAGGCACTGAGTTAAGTCATTTAAGTATATGAGATAAATGTTAAGATAAGTGAGATAAGTGTTTCTCCTTTGAGTTAGTGTTGTATTATCTGAAGCAGTTACAGCACCTTCCAAAAAAAAAAAAAAAAATCCAGCCAAGATTTACTATAAAAAAAAATTATGTGCCTCTGCTGTTTTAAACAATTGAATGTATGGAGTGTACAGTGAAAATCTGAATTATATGACTAGAAGTCATCACCTTCAGTCACTGGCTCACAAAGCATTTTTCCAGCAACACAAATGTTGCTGTGTTTTATATATGTGTATATATATATATATATATATATACATATATATCTATCTACATACACACATATATACATATATATGTATATACATATCTATACATATATATAATATTTATACATATGTATATTATATGTGTGTGTGTGCATGCGTGTGTGTATATCTTGTTTAATTTGAGCAAACTGAAGTAAATTTTAAAAATGCTTGATTTTGTGTTACAAAATCAAGCATTTTTAAAAGATCAGTTTTTTTTTAAAAGTGGCATATTTAATCATCTAAAGATATGTGAGAAACAGGCAAAAATGACAAGCATCTCACTAACTCTTGGCAACAATTAACCAAAAGAAGTGTAAATTTCACAATTTTTTTTGAATTATTGTTTCCTGAATAAAATCCCTGCAACTATTCTAAATGTCTACAGAATCAGACTGAACTGAGGCTCAGCTGACCTCAGACATGTGTGACCCACTGCTAAGTTGCATCTTTTGTTCTATCATCGAAGCCTTAAATGTTTTTGCTTAAAATAAATTTTCTCCTTGTTTGACTAAAATTATGCAAAACTCTAGTTCATGCAGCTATTGGGCATTTTCATCATTCTCGTGACCTACATATCAAATCTCTCAAACAAAAATATTTTAGGATGTGGGACGCTTTGTGGACATCTGAATGGTTCACTTGACTCTCAGCTCTGCAAATGGTACCACCTTCCTCCCGGCCACAAATACCTCCACTATGTTACGATCATCACCTGTCAAGGAACAAATCAGGGAGACAAGCTTAAAACTTAAAAATAACAAATCAGAGAATTCTTTGATTTCAAGTGAGGAAACAAAACTTACCCAAATTCAAAAACTTTTCCAGAAGAATCTGAAATTCAAAAGATTATAAATGAACGTTTCACTAGAAGAGGTGCTTTGGCTTTTATTATGTTGTGTCTAAACCCACCTTTGTTTCCTCATTCTGGATCAGGTCAATGGGTCCACCAGGAGCAGCCACATTCACCCTCAGGGCATCAAAGTCTTTGCCCACTTCAAAGTTTCCCGTTTGGTCATCCAGAGACAGAGCTAAAAGGATAGAACACATCTGAAAGAAACTGTTGTGCTCCCTTCTGTGAAATTACAATCAGTCATCATTAAAAATATCTTTCACACTGTAGCTGCAGTTTGCGTAATGAATCAGGCATTTCTGCTGCAGCCCTCTCATACAGAGTGACAAAAGCTATGTACAGATTTCAGGCAAGTTGCATTATATTTTTTCATACTGGATCTTTAAAGTCCTTTTCTTCACCACCTGTTAAACTTGCACCTTGCTAAATTCGTACCTATCAACTTGCACTGAACTCAGTTCAATTCAACTCAATAATACTTTATTAGTTTTGAAGGGAAAAAAGATGTTGCAGCAACTTTCATCAGCAAGATTCTTAAAAGAGTCCATTATAGATGAGTGTGGATGAGGTCTGTGTTAGAGCTGATCTGAAGGAGCCTCTGACTGTGGACAGAAGTGTCCCAAACCACCTTCAAATGTGTCCTTATTTGAAGGTGATCTGGGACAGGATACGACATGATGGAGTTGTATCTGACTTCATCCTGTCATGAGGTCAGAGGTCAGACTTTGTATTAGCTTTTGGATGCTTCTGATACTGATGCAACCTCTAGGGACACATTTTAAAGGAATAATCCAAAGTTTAAATAATGGTAAGAGGCATAAAGCTTAATTAAGGACCAAAACAACATGAATTAAAGGAAGTTTGAGAACAGAATATATGTATGCAGAAAATGGCAATTTGTGTTGGCAATTTGAGGAATTGATCTACGTCAAAATAGCAATTTTTAACCTCTAGGGAGAATCAAAAATGTCATTCCACTTTAGTGGTAGTGTGAATAGGGTCCCTAGAGACAAACTGAAGAAATTTTAATCTTGTAAGTGAACATAAAGTGTATAAACACAGCTGGCTGTACAGGGATCTCCTCCTGGCTCCACGATCTTGCTATAAGTTCAAGCAAGTCAACCACTGGAGAGTTTTGTCATTAATATCCAAGTACTTATTCAGTTTTATGGAGCCAGAGGCCATGGGCTCTCCTCCTTTTATGTCTCTTGACAATGGTCTGAACAATATTTGATAGTTATCCAGTACTAACTTACAGTGACTTTCATTATATTGTATACATGCTGATTTGTGCTGAACATATCCTCTATTGAATAAAGCTTGAAAAAAAAGGAATATGAAGTCTTGTTTTTTCAAATAAAAATGACCTTTTCTCTTTACATGTATAGCGATAAAGTCAACACCCATTTGTGTAAACTTTAGAATACAAGGTGTGAACAGAAACAGATTTCTCAAGATGCATTTTAATGCTAGTTCTGAATAGGGCCTTTGTGTCTCACCTTGGCTGCCTCCCAGAGTGGCCAGTCTGAACACCTCCTCAAAAGTGAGTGTGTTGTGCTTGGGGTTCTGGATGGTCAGGACTTTAGATGCATCGAGAGCTCTCCTCACAGCATCAAGCATAGAAGAAGAGTACCCTCCAGCCACATCTGACACAGTACCACAAATGCATGAAGACGAGCATGAATATAGACATGGAATGCCACTCATCCACCCCCATTGAAAATTAACTACCTCGTTTATGTAATCATCTGGTACTGGGCTGACTTGCATACAAACCAGAAGCTAACTGTTCTCAAAACACTAAATTAACTGTAAAACTCGATCAAAAGTGTGCAGTTGCAAAAGCTAATCTAAAAAACAAGTACATACCTGTTCCCAGTCCCAACTTCACTTTGTGATTCAAGACATTACGGACATCCAATACCCCACTGCACAACCTGTGGAGATGATGAATGCAGTGAAAGAAATTGTAGAAAGCTTTATGCTGGCAACACTCAGCGATGTGTGATATGTGGTCTCTCTTATTCATTCACACATTAACAATGATATTTCATGTATTCTATTGTCACTTTATTAATTGTGATACAAAATCTGTTGCACAAATTTTTATTAACTTTGTTTCCGAGTTTCACTGATTTCACCGTGTAACTTTGTTGTAAATAGCAATTTCATTTAAATCTAGAAATCTAAAAACACACTCACTGCTCATGGAGCATGAAGATAACTTAAGGAGCTAACATCCTGGAAATAAGACATGTAAAATGTAAATGTACTCCCATGCATTGATGGAAAGTTTTACACATAACCAAGTTACCCATGTCAGAGGTACTAAAACAAAAGTATATGTCATATATGGTGGGTTTTTTTCACCTTTCACTGAGCCTTGGGTGGTTATTCTCATCTATGGCAGAGTAGAACTAGGTTTTTGCTTTCCCCTAATGAAAATCAGAACTTGGCAATGTTTCTGTGCGGACTTCTTATGTGTCTTCCCTGTGTATTAAAAGTACATTTCTAGAAGCAGACATGCACTTTGTTGAGTTGCAGTGGTTTTCCAAATGACTGAGATTTACATAAATTGCCTGCACTTTCCACAACACAGTTTCTTGAAAGAGACACCGAACATTCGTTGTAATTTAACACTGAGTAATACTTTTTATTAGCTGACTGATTATTCTGTGACAGTTTAATAATTATCCACCACTTTTTACTTGGACAGCATCTAGCTGGAGTACCTTTTATAACTAAAACCAGCACCCTCACCTAACACTACTTAATCTAGTGAATAAAATGTTACAGGTTTTGTGTACTGTTGGAATGAGGAAGATGGTCAGTTAAAGTTTGAAAATAATTTGTGTGTCTGTTAAATGTTTAGACAAATCAAAAGTTAAATAGTTCAGTGTTTTTGTATATTTAAAAAAACTTTCCAACTTTTCTGGAATTGGAGTTTATCTTCATGAGTAGAGACTTACGAAATGTTGGAATTAGGACAGTGGGACAAAGAGGCGCCTGTCTCCCTGAACAAAGCCAACTCTTTATCAGTAAGGTGGCAGCCATGGGCCATCACTGTCTGTGAATTATCCACAACATCAACAATATTAACATTTATCTGCTTTTATGTTTTCTGTTTTTGCAGAAAAATATTTAACTTTGTGCAGGTTGGTAAGGGATGGTGGCCTCACCTTGTCTGTGAGCAGGTTGCATTTGTGATACACATCTGTGTACGATTCTGAGTCAGGAAACAACTCTTTTACAAGCTCCACTTCCTCAATGTTTTCACTGATATGACTCTGGGAATAATAAAAAAACAAAACAAAACATACACATCACTTAAGAGATTATCAATACAACAGTGAATCCCAAATGTTGCTTTATCTGCATGAGTGTAGTTATTTCACTAATCAAAAATCCCATAAGTCCATCAGTAAATCCCCTCTTTGGAAACAGTTTCCTTCATGGTTGCCACAGCGACCTTACCTGAATGTGCAGGTTATTATTCTTAGCAGTCTCTCCCAGTTGTGTGAGTAAAGCTTCAGTGCAAGATGGAGCAAATCGAGGAGTAACCACAGGCTTCACTAGAGGATACTGTTGCAGCCCCCCAAAATCCCCAGGAAAAAGCAACAGAGACAATGAAACAAACAGAATGATTTTTTCCTTGCTTACATCTTTTAATTCCCTTATATTACAATTGTGTTGTAGAATCTTACCTTTTTGTTCAAGAGCTCTTTGATGAACCTTAAGGAAATAAAACATGTTCATTAAGAGGGCTGCAAATTGACGTGCTTTTATAATTTCTCCTTTATGTTGGCTGTAGATGTTTGTGTAAATAAATAGAATGACTCAGTCCCATATAAAACTAAGCAGGTATGTGGCATACCCTCAAAATTACAGAAGAAACAGGTCAAACCTAAACCTCTGACAGGTTTAGGTTTGACCTAAACCTGTCCAAATCTTAAATATTAAATTGGAACAACCTCCAAATTGTTTGAAGTAAATAATTTGTCTTTTAAGACCATTATATATAAGTAGAATACATTTCCTATTATTTCCAAGTTATGTCTATAATCACAACAAATTCAGCAACAAATTCTCTCTCTGTCATTTAGAAAGAGAGAGAGAGAAAAAAAAAAACTTCCCAACAGAATCTCAGTGTTTCCAAGCTCACTTCTTCTGGTCAGATAAATAACTTAAAAACAAGACCCCAAGGCCTTTGTTCAAAATTTGCTACTGCAAATATGTAAGAAGAAAGGGCTGAAAAAAGGGCTCTATTTGCTTGTTTAAAATAGTGATAATTTGCATTAAACAATCGATACTCACCGATAGGTTTCATCTTGAGACTCCTGAATGGTTTCTTTGTAATGTTTTACAGAATTGTTCCTGTCCATGCACACCTTTCCCACCAATGCACGCTGTCCCAAGTCATCTGCAACAAAAACAAGGGCCAAGTGAAATCCCAAATGTAAATTATAGAAGCACAAAAAAAAAGCACACTATGGTCTATTTAATGAATACAATAAGATGCCATAAAGCAAGCTTTATCATGTTACCTGTGACATTCTTTGTATGTCCCCATGATTAACTCAAGCTCTCACCTTTCCCCATTTAAACAACATAATCCCCACATTAAGTGGGAAACTGGAAAATCTTTTTCAGAAACTACTAACTTTCATTCATCTTGCCTTCATTGTACCCTTTCATCTGTTGCTCTCAAGGCTGAATGTACACAAAAGACTATTGATCTTTGATTAGCTGCAAATGTTAATTCTAATCTTTCCCTTGTTTTCTTTGAACATGTGCAATTGATTTGTTACCTGAAGCCAATATTTGACTGCAGAGGACTCAGTAATACAACTATTAACAACAAGAAATGTCTGAAGATACTATCTTCACTATGTTGGACATGAGTTCATTTTAAGAGGTTCTTCAAACACTCCACTGGGAGTAGAGTGATTCAAACACTGGGATGTTTGGATCTGGTGATATTTGGTAATTCTGTTTGGTCTTAGTGATGCTCCTACAGTTTTCCAGGCCCTAGCAGAAGATGCTTTCTGATATTTCCTTTATTGCTATGTGTTGGTGCATCTGGATGCCACATTTTGCTTTGCAGGAATTCCAGATCAGCCTAAAGAGCAAGCATTCGACAGCTATCAAACAAAATATCGGAATTCAAGTCAAGAAAAGTGAAACCCTGGAACCTAAACACAACTCTTATCTGAACCTTTAACATGCCTCCTGAATAAACCCACTTAAACCTTTATCCCATGTTTGATTTCTGCTGTTAGTTCAAAGATTTACTAGCAATATCATGCATTAACAGATTCCCTCACACTTCAGCTAATTATTGAAACATAATGTTCAGAAGAGTGAATACAAATACTTCTACAGTGATGCAAGAGACCAGTGAATAACAGGCTGCTTCTGAACTTCAGTTTAGTTTTGGTTTAATAAATAACAACACAACGTGACATATCATGTGTTTTTTTTTCTTTAATCTGATGTGATATTTACCTGCATTTAAAATGTAAGATAACTTTAAGACCTGTTGATAACTAGAGGATTTTATTCATATCCCAACACATAAAATCTTTCTAGATATGAAAGCAGGTGTACTTTCATTTTTACACAACTTTATGAGCAATTTCCAAAGTCCCCATCAATTATATCTGGGCAGAGGATTTGTTGGATGTGTCAGAACAAATACAGGATAAAGTAGTTACATTAATGGATGAAGAGTAAACCGTGCAGTCTGATAGTGGAGCATCAAAGTGGAAAGCTGCCTTAATCGACATTAGTTACATTAGTGTATGTCCTGTCACAATATGACGCAGACACTTCTCCAGTCACAACACTAAATTTTCAAGCCATGGGAATCAACATGCGTCATTTCTGTCAGGTGATTTGATTGACTTGGTGTTAAACTTATCCTTTTATCCTACCTGTTAAGTTTCAACATATTACATTTTACACTTAGTTCATTACCCTCACAGTATAATTATAATTAACAACAAAATCCCCTCAGTGAATTTAGGGGAGCCAATTCCCTGACCATGGTCTGGTTCATGCTGAATCAGTGGCATGGCCAACTGGAATGCATAACGTAACAGAGACACTAACTCAGACAAAAAATATGACCAGGGAGCGTCTGCTGTGATGACGTCTGAAGCATAGGCAAGGCTCTGTTTTTACAAGTTGTACAGACACAATGTATCATGGTGTGTGCTGTGCAAAGATCACTATGGATTGTGTGTGAAAATTTGCATATAAATCACAAGACTCTTTCTTGAGCAAATAATTTTTCTGATTTTCTACACATATTCCAAGTGCATTAAATGGTCTTTAGTACATGCTTCATGTTGTTCAGGGTCACAAGAGGCTGAAGCCTATCAATGCTGCCTAGTGCAAGTATTTAATCATATTTATAGACAGATTAAGATGAACTAATTATTTCCATAGTGCACAGGAAGAAATATATAATCACTGTTTAATGTGTTATTAAACACTGAAACAGGGATAAATGACATGAATGTGCTTGTGCTTACAATTTTTTACCGTAAAGATCAGTTGATCACAACAGTACAAAGTTGAGGGTTTAATGACCCTGATTGCACAACAGATTCACCTGCATCGTTACATCTATGTGAGTGCATGTTCAATGTTATGCAATTGAGCTTTGAAATGATAAGGATGAAGCATATGGGTGAAGGATCATTCTCTTTTGAATACAGTATATTTCACCAGGTGACTAATAGGTAAAGACTAAAAAAGGCAGTTACTAGAATCTAAACTGATTGGTTAATGAATTTTATTGTGTTCCTGAACATACTGATGATGATGTTCTCATTTTAAACTTCTGCTTTGCCTTTAAAGTGACTATGCAGCTTGTATTTCACCACTATGTAGCTCTGATGCAGCTGTGAAAACTGACATTAACAGAACATATATACCTACCCTTATATAGCAGTTGTGTGCAAGTGCAAGAACTGCAAGATTGCAAGACCAAAATATTCAACAAAGTAAGTTCTTTATCACAAAACATACTGGTTTTGAACACACAGAAGTGACATACAGTCTGTTAAAATTATGTATGTACATCTACTACAGGAGACACTGTTGCAAATTAAACTAATATTTGTTCTTTTTCTGACAATCTGTTGTTTGTGCATGTATCATTAGGAATTAACTTCTAATGTTACAGGCAGAAAACTCTGAAAAAGGTCTGTGTTTAAAAACACAGATTTTGGTCGCGTGTCTGTGTGAGTGCGTGTGTGTGCATGTGCGTTAGAAAAGCTTACTTGCTATCTGACCCAGCAGAAGAGAAGCATCAGTGTGTATTGTGGCAAAGTAACACGCAGTGGTTGTTCCGTTTCTCAGTGTCCTTCTCTGTTAGGCACAGGCATCATATAACACAATTCAGACGTCATTTAGAGCATTTTATTTATTGTTAAGCATCTAGTTGTCAAAAGGTGTGTCACAGTAAAATGTGGATGATCAAGTTGCAAATTAAACTCCAGTATCAGTGTAAGGTGTAGTGATACGCCTACTAATCCTGCTTGAGGGTGAGTTTAACATTGCAGCATTCTTTCATTTACAAGCACATGCTGTTACAAAACAGTTCTACAAATGGTGACAGCAATGCTTTTCAGGATCTCTCCAAACTCACCACAACTTGAGTGTAGACCTTGTGGGCAAACTCTAAGTCCTTGAACCGTGACTCCACGGGAAAGGTGTAGGTATTGAGCCACTGCAGTAAAGGCATGTCCAGGGCTGTCCCAGCATAACTGTACTGGGATGCATGTATGTGAGTGTCTACCATTCCTGGCATGAAGAACTCGCTGCATGACATGACACGGACATGACAGTGGATTGGACATCTTATACAACAGACAACTATCTCACTGTGCAATGGAATACAAATGCATGTTTTACAAGTACTTGTATTGATATCTGTAGAATAACACAAATAGTGACTTAGTGAGTCAACTACATGCATGTACATTTTTTTTCTATGGCAATGACAACCTCAACAAACTCAACCTCACTCCTAATCACCTGCCTAACATGCGTGCTATTGGGCTCTAAGAAAAAACCCACACAGGCATGGCAAGAACATACAAACTCAGAGCAGAGAACAAACTGAATACTTTCTTGCTACAAATGGGTAGCACTAGTTGCCATGCCAACTCACCCAGCAGTCATATTAAGTCCAGTAAATCTACATCTTGCATAATTCCTTTATGTTCTATACTCACTGTTGCTCCAGTTGAGTCACTTCAGATGGACTAAATCCAAATGTCTGAGACAGTGTCTGCAACTCATGGCCATCCCCAATGAAAGAAATCTAATGACAGAATGGAAATCAGTAGTAGACAAGAAAAAGACTGAATGTGATGATTTGAAAGTGTCTGCCTCAAGTATTCAGAAACCTCAGAGGGTTAACATTATGTGTACTTTTCAGTGACTCAGTGTTCTTAGATATAACGCTCATTTTACTGTCTACTTTATTTCCTTTTTGTTGGACATGACGTTGGAAATCCTAGAGATAAATATTGCACTTTGTTTTCTGCTACATTTGATTTAAAGTTGTAGTTCTGAGTTATTTGAGCATTATGATTTAAATATGCATTAAGATAAGAATTAACCTCTCCAGAAGTGGACAAGGTAATGAAAATCACCTCTGTCTGTATCAGTAAAGTGTACACAGTAAACAGTTAATCATTAAATGCTTGTAATACATGCCATTTGAAGCAGGCAATATTCTGCACAGTAAGCAAGCACTTTAAGCATATGTTCATTGTAATAATTATGTACTTTTGCTTCAGTATGGTTCCAAATGCATAACTTTACTTGTCTTTTACTAAAGACTATATAAATGTCCTTCATCCCATTTTTGTCCCCTTTCTCTGCATAAGAAGAAATAACACCAAACAGAAAAAAAATGAATCAATCATCTAATCTCTCCCAAAATCCTGGAAACCTCTAAGTCTTTTCAATGGTTGCTTTGCCCATGTCAGAAATGGTTTTAATGTAACTTGTTGGAGGTTTTGCTTATGGAAGAGGCTGCTTAAGATTGGGACTTTTGTAAATATTTCCCAGCAACAGCTCACCATACAAAATAAAATTATGTTTTTTTCTTTAATCTCTTTGTAATGGGTTGTATATTTTCAAAGTGAATATATATATATATATAGTACCCCTGCCTCTCGCCTGGGATGGGCTGGGATAGGCTCCAGCAGACCCCCATGACCCAGAAATGGAACAACGGG
>JAOWBL010004024.1:0-11599 GCA_028564865.1 Zenarchopterus dispar | reverse complement strand
TAAAGCGAAAAATATAAAAGTCTGGGCATGTGTTATAGTGCGTGGATGAAAAATAAAACTAGTTCTCATAGTGAAGTTGGAGCAGTACTGGTAGGATCGCGCAGTATCCATATGACTAGGAAGGTAGACTCAGAAGACAAGCGAGCACGGAGGCAGAGGTGGAAGCAGCGGAGGTTAAAGTGTTGAGGTTCTCGTTTGGTGTGACATGGATGGATGGGCTCAGGAAGACGTACATCTGAGGGACGGGTAGTAGTGAACATACTGGTAGGAGGAAGACGAGGGGGGGAGACTGCTTGGAGGGGAAGGAGGGAGATCGAGTTTGTACAAGTGTGACAGACGGGGAATGTGGAAGGTCTTAACTCTCTCAGTAATCGCAGAGCAAGCCAACTGGCTGCTTAGGGACGCTCACCCCCGCCCCCCCCCCCCCAACGCTGCTTGAAATATCATTATCAATTCAATATCATTATCATCAATTTGAAAAGTAATAATTACAAAAAAGACATGGAATAATATAAATAAAAATGAACATATGCACAAAAATTGGATTTACGCTGTTTTCAGTCTTGGCACCAAAATATAAAGGTTAAAGCAATTCCTGCGGTGGGCTTCTGCCTCTGTTGTATGGCACGTGCACAGCGATGCGCTCAAGCTTTTTTTTTTTTTTTTTTTTGAGGTTCATCAACATTAAGCCTGGTTCATGTTTCTGCATCAGCTTGGCTTAAAGCTGCTGTGTAGATTTTTGAAATCTGCACTGAGGTGAAAGTTCAATGAAGAAATTTGCCGCCAAAAAGCCAGAGGGTATCGAGTGTGAGAGGGATCTCGGTGAAATCCCACGACACTCGTTGGCTGAAAGTTTAACCTTTCATTTTTGCTTTTCTGTGGGAGAGTACGTTGTAAACACTAAAAATATTGTAGAGAATTTGTGTGAGGAAGAGGTCTGACGCCATTTGATCGGGTCCAGCAGGTGAAACAAAGTAGGAGAACCAAATACCAGAAATCATGCAGTAAAACGGACAAATCACAGCCCTTGTGGTCTCGACTCGGAGTTCTGCAAAGGCTTTACATCAACAGAGAGGTTCTGTTTCCCAGTCCCATCAGTTCAAGACTGAAGCATAACTGAGACTTTAAGTCAAAGACAAGCCAGCTAGGGTTTTCAGCCTTACTTGAGCTTTCTTAGCTACTTTTATGAATTTTAGTTTTTAATAATATGTTTTTTTTGGATTTTAATTAACAATAATGCACATTTAGACTCACAAATGATTAAAAAATATAATTTCGTTGCACTACAATGAAAAATGTAAGAGAAATATATAATTTCTGAGTAAATGTGTGTCTGCATCTGGGTGAAAGAAGAGACAAAATTAGGATGATGGACTCCAGGGCTGAGCACTGACGTTAACGCTGGAGGGGAGACGACTACACTTCCTCAGATTACCACTTGAGGCTTTAAAATCTGGTACTTTGCTCCACAAGTACATATGTGTAGCTTCTGGTGCAAAAATAAATAAATAAATAAATAAAAAAGGTCCGGAGTCTGTGGTTGTCACTTTGAGTGACAGGCGAGTGCGGTGGCGGCAACCCAAAGATTTCCTTACATGTCAGTCCTGCCTCAAAAAAATCCAAGATGGCAACAGCCAAAGGACAAAGTCGGGCTTCAGACCTGCGGCCCATAACGACCCGTAAACTAGAAAACAAAAACATCAGGGCGGAGCATGTTATCTTGTAGAGGATCTGAGTGTCACTGAGGAATTCCAGTGTTTTAATTGATATCTGATAATTATGGTAATTCTGTAACGTTTTAAACACATTTAGTGGACTGTCACAGTTATATTTTCATATATAACTTCATTATCTGATTCAAAGATCAATTTTTGCTCGAGAGGTGCAGGAACCAGACAAGGTGGTCCATCTGTATGATGATGATGGTTTGGTTTGTTGGAAGTTCAGATTTCTGTATTGAATTGTTGATAGCCTTGTTGTATTTCATCCTAAAGCTTCACTTTGACATAAAATGTGATTTATCCTTTGTTTTTATCACTTCAGTTGAGTCAGTGTCTACACACACACACACACACACACAAAGACAAGCACTCCCAGGAGAAAACCAACTCGGGGAGATCTAAGTCTGTCTTCAGCTGGTTATATCTTGACGATGCAGCAGGCGTTGGCCAGCACCAGCGAGTAGGATCCTGCAGCACCGCGTGACCTTCCCTTCCCAGAATCCACTGGGCAAATTCCAAGGACCAAATCCTTTTCCAGCTTCATGCTTTCAAGCTCTTAATATGTACAAGCTCAAATGATGTGGAATTCTATTATAAGAGCTAACGTTAGTGAAGTTATGACAGTATTACACCTGTGCATAGCATGATATCTATAGCACTGTTTAAATTCAAATCTAACATTACTGTAGTTTACAATAATAATAACATCATAATATTTTACTATTATTACCATTATTATTACCATTATTCACTTTGTTCTCATCTGACATTTGAAGCATTTTTACCCAACTTCATATTTTAACCTGAAGAAAACAGGTGAGACCAGATCTTTAAATATCCCATTTAGTGTTTCTCTGATGTCTCTTTGTTGTGAATGAATATGTTTTCTGATGCTGTTGTATTTCTTCCAGCATTTGTAGAAGTTGATTATTTAACTTGGTGGTTTGCACTGTTGCCTCACAGCTAGAAGGTTGCTGGTTTGAATCTCGTGGTAACATGCCTTAAACGTGCCGTGTCAAAGCAGCGGATCAGTCATCAAATCCTTGGACTAGCTAAAAATAAATGAAATGAAAATGATTAGATAAAAATCTAGCAAGAAATAAAAAAAAAGGAAATCAAATCAAGCTAATCTTATAATATTAACATCTTGATTTCCCACAGTTCTGTTACACACCAACGGCACTGAAACAGCAGCATCCTCAGGATGAGATCACCTCCATCAGAGCTGTCGGATCATTTCCGTTGCGGTGAAGACTTTTCTGTCTGCACAGTTGTGTTAATTAGCCTCTTAATATCCGTTTGACTGTTTCCAATAAATTTCACTATACCATAAAAAGGACTTACGGGAAATCATTGTGGTCAGGGTTGTAGTGAATCTCCATAAAGTGGATCACATGGTAACTAGAAGGTGGTTTCAGACACACCACCTTAGACTGAGAACTTGAACCTGGGAATTTCTTCTGAAGTAGTTTTTCCACACTTTCTACGTCTTGGGATTGGTATTATGGTACCCAGTAGCAGAAATGGTCATAATCTTACTTCTGATAAGAAACAAATACATGATAACCAATGATGCTGTAAAACTCTTGCATCAAATTTTCAGTTCTTTTGTTTTTCTTACAACTCTACAAAATCCCTGACCTTCTTAAACTCATGAATCTCAACATGCATGATTACATACTTCTATTTATTGTTGTCAGTCTTAACACCTGAGTAGGCCATGCTACTGTGGAGTGATTACATTTTTTTTAATTTTATGTTTTTATATTACATTTCATTTCAGCAGACATTTTGATCAGAAAAAACTCACAACAGAAGAAAACAATCAAGCCACAGTAAACATGGTAAATGACAGAGTAAGTGCTGCTGAGACAAGATTCAGGTGAGTGCAGCCGAGGCGACATTCAAGTGCACGTGAGGAAATTATAGAGAATCGAGTGCAGGTTAAAAAGTCACGCAGCCTTTCCACAGCCAGGATTCAAATCTTGGTCAACTGCTTGGACGGGATATACTCATCCCTATATCGCCATCGCTGATGGCTGCAAAACAGGGCAAGGTGACAGAATCAACGTTATGGGCAATTTCCAGGCAACAGTTATGATTAATAATCTTTCTTTCCAAAGGAAGTGTTAAGTGTTATTCCCACTCTCATTACTGTTTAAATGCACTTTGCAAAAGTATGAAAAAGTAAAAATAATTGTGTCTTATATTTTGTTCATGTGACCTGTCCAAGGTGTACCCCTGCCTCTCGCCTGGGATGGGCCGGGATAGGCTCCAGCAGACCCCCGTGACCCAGAAATGGAACAACGGGTCAAGAAAATGGATGGATGGATTTTGTTCATGTTAAGGTAGGGGGGTGATGAAACATGACAGTTTACAGAAGACAGGTTGTGTGGTTTTGATTGGCTGAAATCACAGCAGAAGGGGCGGGGCGACTTGTGGCATGGATTTATGCTGACTTGGCAATAATGGACAGGTAATGACTAAGCAATCAGTAAATACCAATTTACTCGAATTTACACAAAATAAAGGAACTAATTGATAGATAATTATTAAATAATATATACTTGATGTGATTGATTATTTCATTTGAGGGTACACAAAGCAGTTATTAATGAATAGGTAATGATTAAGTAATCAGGAAGTACTCAGCATCATGGCCAGATAACTTTAAGACAATAATGCAGTAGTACCTGCTAGCTAGGATGCATTATGTATCATTACTAAGAGTCAAAATTTAAACAGTAAGTGTTATTTAAAGATGAGTACTTAATGAGCTATTTCTTTGTTTTTTTCTGTTAAGCCCTTTGTGAAGTTAATTCATAACTGATGACGAGTGATATCAGAATGATCAGTTCAAGGATGTTCATTAGTGAGTCATTAATACTGATTTATTAATGTAGACTCTTCCAGTCCTCTCCCTGGTGATCCCTGAATGACTATGGTTAGTAATTATTAAAGAATTACAGAATTAATGATCAACTAGCCCATCACTCTTGATTAGTTTCTTTTTTAGTTTTGATGATTCCACCATTAAATAACGATTCTTTCCAAGGTGTGGAAGTGTCTTCTGTCACTGGTAGGTACTGGTACTAAAATCTCCCTGCAGTTAAAACTGATGTGAAAAATAAAACTGCCGTGTCACTATGCCCAGGTGACAGACGTCACGCCGTCGCTGTAAATAATGGTGCTATGTGACACCTCTGTTACAAATAAAACTCAAACCCTTGAACATGTGGAGGGGAAGGGGAGAGATCCCCCAAACCTCACATCCACTGATCCACGGTCACCTACGTGTCTGTCGGAGCCGGCAGGATCTGTAAACCTGTCCATAAAGTTGGTGAAGTGAGGGACTGAAGGTCACCGAACAAACTGCCCTCCATCTTGGACCCCCCCCCACCCATGACTCACAGTAAAGACAGCTCCTCACAGGTGAACACACCATCGCACTCCACATCTGTATATACTATTAATATTTTAATAAGTGCTGTCATCCTCTACTACATGTTGTCTATAATTCATGTAACTGCATTATCACGTGAAACCAGCTGTCAAAGTTGCAAGTTTAAGAAAGTGAGGAACAGAAGTGCTTTCTGAGGTTTTATTTTGACAAAATAAGTGCATTTATTAGATGTAGAAATCTTTATCTACCATGATAGAGATTTGCACCTCATTCCCAATGTGTTAAAAAAAATTGATAAGTGATCATCAGTGGTCATCAGACGTGAGTGAGAAAGTTAAAAAAAAACAACAAAACAACAAAAACCTGGTCGTAATTAGTGACGGTTTCCAGCCTCCAACAGACTTCTGTCTCTCTCCCCTTTGCTCTCCAGTGGGCGGATCCCCCGGCCTGTCACTCAGCCCTCTCCTGCTCCGTGATTGGCCGTTCTCCTCAGGGGGCGGAGGGCGGTACCGCGGAGCCACATGGAGCCAGTTTGGAGTCTCTGTGGCCGTTAGTCGGAAGCGTCCTCCGACAAAGTCTCACCAGACACTGTGGGAGAGTTTCACGTATCATCAGCATCTCCCGTGCTGGGAGATATTTCAACTCAACTGCGCAAAAATTTAGGATTTTGTTTTTCATTACAACCTCTATCCATGTTGGTTAATTTTCTTCAGGAGGAGCGAGGAAGGAAAGGCTTATTTCTCCTGCCGTGCGTAAAAGTGCTCATTGATTGAACTAATTACCGGGAGGGGGATGCTGGCAATTTCACTGGTTTGTTTTGCGCTGTGGATTGACTTTAATAACACTGGTGGAAGGGGATTGAGCTCTTTCTAGGCATTCTGAGTGAACCATCTAACAGACATTTAACTTTGCTATCCTTCCTGGAAAGGAATCATCATATTTAATGATCATTTTCTAAAACAAAACAAAAATATTACCGAGTCACATCTGTATCAGAGACTGGAGCGCGTCTTGTGGGTTTGGCTGACACTTTGCTGCATTTTCCACGGAAAACTGGTTTGATGGAAACATGACCAAAGCTGCGACGGGACCGCTTCTCCTGCACGCCCTCCACCTGCTCCCGCTGCTGCTGCTCCACGTCTCACCGGCGCGCCTCTCTGCGCATCACGGGCATCCGACGCGCTACTTGGGCCACATCGCGGAGAACTCCCCGGCCGGGACACCAGTGGATGGGGTGGTGATTCCGCTCGTGTCCGCGGGCTGCCCCGGTGCGGACCTCAACGCCAGCCTCAAAGGGGATTATGCGTCTGATTTTCGGCTCGTTCGTCACCCTGGACACCGGAACTCCCGCGGGCATCTGGGTCTGGTGTCCGTCAAAGCTTTGGACCGAGAGTTTATCGCGATGTATGAGCTGGTGCTGGAGCTGTCCCCGTGGTGTCGGAGGAGACCTGCCGTCGTTCAGGTGGAGGTGTCGGACAGGAACGACAACATACCCCGCTTCACCAGCGGAAACAAGACGGTCCAAGTGGACGAGTTGACGCTTCTCGGAACCGAGCTGGCTCGCTTTGACGCAAAGGACGGAGACGCGGAAAGGAACGGACGCGTGACTTTTTACGCGTCGCCGGATTCTGACATGCTGCACGTGGTTCCGCAAACCGGCCAGGTGAGGCTCGTGGGGTCTCTCCTGGGGATCAGCCAGGTGACGCTGCGCGTGTACGTGAAGGACGGTGGAGACGTGAGCCTGATAGGTGAGCCGGTGTTCCTGCGCGTCGACGTCCGTGGGTCCAGCGGAGCGCGGCGGAGGCCCCGCGCGCTGTCCGAGGATGTCACGTACACGGTGACAGTTCCTGACCACGTCAGAGTCGGAGACCTGGTGTTCACGGTGCCGGACCTCAGGTTCGACCAGCGGTGGTTCGAGGTGATATCCGAGGCGGACTCTGCTGTGCGGATCGAAAGGGACTCGGGGCGCTTGTACTTGGCGCGCAGCCTGCGGGAGCCCACGGAGGTGGCGGTGAAGATCCAGAGCCTCCGAGGTGAGACCCCGTCTCCTGTTTCAGTGCGTAAAAACGCACCACGTTACTGTTTACTCTGATGCATTTTTTAGACATATGGATCTTTTTGTTGCTGTTGCTTTTATCTATTTAAATATAGAATTTAAGCGTTTAACTGATGGTTTACAGATCTGAAGTCATCCACATGTCCGTTAACTCAAAACTAGTCCAAAGGGCGTATTTTTTTCCTTTCAGGTTGTGATAGTTGACAGGTTTGATTCTTGAACACCAAGGCAACATTAGGTGCTTCTGACTTCATCGTGGCAGTGGGCTTAGTGGGCTCATTTTATTGTTAATCATGTCTCAGCATTGACTGGAGAGAGCAGAGCTTTCCTGTGGAGGTTTTATACCCCGGGGTCAAAGGTTGATATTCTTGGTTGTCATTTTTCCAGCTGCTGCTGAGTGTATTTCTACCTAAAGTGTGGATTTTTTTTGTTCCTTTAAGGACTGAGGCGTGTTTCATTCACTCAGCTGTGTGTTGGCTTTTTTCCAGCTGAGTTTGAATCCACCTCAACCGTCATCGGCTTCTTTCCACGCTTCCATTCATTCCTCCGGGCCACTAGACACAGCACTGCCAAGTGTGTGTGTGTGAGTGTGTGTATTTGCATTGGTGTGTGTGTGAAGCAGACAGAAAGAGTCAGACGGGGTGTGTTGCCAGCGAGGCTGGTAAAGGACAAACAGAACCGACAGTGTTTAGTGGGTTAGGCGAGAGGAAGAGTAAACACATCCCAAAACACTTCACACTCAAGTTTTACCTTCACAGTTTACACACACTCAAAGACAATCACACACACTCCTGATGGCTGACTGATAGCTCTCTTTGAGGAGCTGACTGAAGGAATTTGTTTTGGTACTTGGCTTCTGCAGCGCTGCAGTTTCTCTTTTGTATTAATAAAGGTCACCCAACCTGGACAGAGACACCAGTGGGCAGTGCCATCCAAAACTCCAGAATACCCATCTGCCAGTTCTCCTTTGGATCTCTTAAGACTCTGGGTACTCTCCTTTCCACAGAATATAACTGTTGATTTCCATCACGTAGTGTCGTGGTTTAAGAATATGTCTTTTAGTTTTTCTTTTTGCTTGGGGTTATCTCTGCCTGGCAGGCTCAATTTGAGGCAAAACCGTCTTCCTTCTTTAAGCTGATCCTCCCAATTCTCTGCAGTCATCTCCATTTTCTGACTCAGGGGTGCTCATGAGCCGCTTACATCGACAGTAGACTTTTGACTAGCTCACGGTTTCAATGTTTCTATTACCTCACATTACAGCTGTTGGGGAAAAAAAATGTATATTATTGTTTCAGTTTTCCCAATGTCAGTACTTATTCATCTTGAGGTGCTTAACCTGTAAAATCTGACTAAATGTACTTCAGTAAGCATTTATTAGATGAACAGTTCAACATCTCAACGTTGCCGTGGCTACGTTCTTTTAGTTTGAAGCCAAATTACAAAGCAGATCCCTGCAACTTGGAGAAAGAAATTTATTGTTCTTAAATCCAAAAGGTAGCTTGAGAAATTTACCTAGAAGGCAAAAAAAGAACAGAATTGTCAGCTTTTAGAGTCACTATGACATTTTTGATACCTGGTAATCCTAACTCCCTTATTTGTGTGCTGCAGGTTAAAAATGACTAAAAATTGACTTAGAACAGGGTTTTTTCATAAGAAAAATGTTTGAAATGCTTCAGTTTCAGGATCCTTTAGAGCAACAACACACCTCACGATGATCTTCTATAGTCCTTTTAATGGAAATTTCCTGCTGCCATTTATTGAAGACTTTTCTTTTCTCATCTTGTTTTATTGTTTTTATTGTGTGAGTAGGCGGCTAGAGAGCTGCTGGACATAATTTTGCTTTAAAATCACATACAATGTCTTATTTTTCTTTGAAAGGATGGATGAAACGATCTCAAAGACGGATATATCAAGAATTTGGACAAAAAAAATCCCATATAAATGTGCAAAAGCAGCAAAAGCAAATGATCCGACCCATCTGCCTGACGGTGTGGGCTGTTTTAAGCAAAAAGGGCAATATTTGAGAAGAGAATTAATCACGTTTAACGGTCAACATTTTGTCAGTCAGAAATGTGCTGATGTCTTGCAGTTCTGATCTGTTTGACAGGATGAAACGACATCCAGATGCTGCCGTGGACACCCCTCCAAAGTAAATGTTTAACCAAGTGCCTAAAGTCCTCACGTGTGGACGATGGTGGTGGCAAGTTGATGTTCTAGCGAGATCTGGCCAATCAGTCAATCCAAACTGCATCTGGGCTGTTTATTTGTAGAAATTAGTTGTGTTTGCGCACCTGGAGCTCTCCCAGGTCCGAACCCACGGCTGCGACAGAGCCAGCACCCCGGACAGGAAGCCTTGTTTGTGTTGAGGTGGGCTGCAGAGCTCAGGTCGGATCTGGTTCGGGGCTCTAGCGGGGGAAGTGTGTGATTTGGTCGACACGGAGTTAAACCTGACGTAAACAGGCCGCCTGATTAAGACGGCCTGCCTTTTCTCCGCTGGTTCTGATGTGGATCTGTGGGAAGGAGGTCCGAGCAGATGTGGCACGCTGGCAGCTCTTCGGTCATCTGGTCATGTTAGTTCAACTTAAGGGCATCGCTCAACTAAAAACAAACAAAAAAAAGGTCAAACTAAAACTTGTTTTATTGTCATTTTTACTAATTATGAATTTTGGGTCGTCTGTGTGTGAAGGCATTCATAAAGACATACGATGAGTCACTATTCTTATAGGAATTAATCCCTCCTCAGCATCTTCAGGCTCCCACATTTCCACTCAGTCCTCATCCCCCGTGTATAATAAATTGCTCAGACGCGGCCCTCAGAGCACAGACAGATATCTACATCATCTGCACACACATACACACACACACACACACACACACACACACACACACACACACACACACACACACACACAGAGGTCTATTTTACTCCACAGCATCTCGTCCATCACTGCAGATGGCAGTGAATCTACTGAGTCGGTTTTATCCTTGACTCTTAATAAATGTAAACATGCACACACTCACACACACTCACACACACACACACACTTGTTTGTCCTCTTGTCTGTGGAGGCCGTGACTTCATGACTAAAGCCATTTCATCTACGTTTATAAACTCCATGAACTGCGTGATGACTGGCGCCGTGACAAAGAGTTCTTCGACCGAACGGGAAGGACAGAAAAAGACTCCGAGACAGATGTGAGGCAAGTGAAAATATCTGGAGAAGAGTAAATGATATAAAAGAGGAACACAATGAGTCTGCGTTGTAATTCAGCAGTGTGTTAGAAGACAGCTGAGCAGTTGGACAACAAAAACGACACTGAGGTTTAACAATGTTTGTCCTATTTTCACACATAGCGTGATAGAAGTGTAGATATATAAAAAATGTTATTTAATGTATTTCATATACGAGTAGTGTAAGTTTAAAGTTTATTTTTCCATGTGGATTTTTTAAATTTGTGTACATCTTTGGAAACATTTCACATTTTTTACAGATTTCAGTGGATTTTGCGTAGGCGCCATATGTGTGGCGGCACCTTGAACATGAGAGTGACGTGCACACACTCACAGGAGTGACATGATGATGTGGAAATGTTTTACTGAGTGAAACATAGACACAACAACAGCCTACAGGTTTTCTGAAGAGCAGATCTCAAGCTTCTTTTTTTTCTCGTGATGCGAGGCGCCATGTTGAAAATAGGAAGCCAACTGGGACACGCCCACTTTATGTCAATCACTATTAGCCGTGGCTACCAGCTCCTTCATGCAAATTTTTACATTGTTACAAATGCCATTTTAACAGTGAAATCAGAGACGACCGCCGTGCTTAAGTGACGCTGGGTTGGTACCAGCGAGCACAAACTGCTGGTTCCTTCACTAGACTTCATAGCTTTTGATGAGGAAGTGATGATGGCTAGGCATTGGTTAATATGACTGTCAATCAAAAGGCCACGCCCATATTGTAAAGAGTTTTATATTAATTGATCTGATGTAGTACTAGTCTTAGTGGATGTGAAATCTAGTTATGGAGACCAAAACTGTTTTATGAACCATCTATCCATCCATTCATCCATCCATCATTCTATCCATGCTTCCATCCATCTATGCATCCATCCATCTGTCCATCCATGCTTCGATCCATCCATCCATCTGTCCATCCATCCATCCATGGTTCCATCCATCCATCCATGGTTCCATCCATCCATCTAACCTTCCATCCATCCATCCATCCATCCATCCATCCATCCATCCATCCATCCATCCATCCATCCATCCATGCTTCCATTAATGCATCCGTCCATCCATCCATCTATCCATGCTTCCATCCATCCATCTATCCATGCTTCCATCCATCCATCCATCCATCTATCCATCCATCCATCCATCCATCCATCCATCCATCCATCCATCCATCCATCCAT
>JAOWBL010004023.1:0-11605 GCA_028564865.1 Zenarchopterus dispar | reverse complement strand
TCGGGCTTGATATGGTTTTTTCCTTTTTTTTTTTTTTTTTTTTTTTTTTTTAAGAGTTTTAGCTAAGTAATGGATATGGTATTACATGGCACAAAAGTAGGGATATAGTTATGTTTTCACAGATCATAAACAGTTTGGCTTATTCCATTAGCTGCTGATGCAGCTTTGTGGATTTATTCAGTTCCAGGTAATGGACACAAATCGGATACGTTTCCTATGAAGTGCCATTTCAGAAGTTCAATTAAACTTTGGTTTCCATGTTTACATCCTTGATCAGTTTCAGTTAGGTGAATGACTACCATCTTTGAATGGTGCATCAACTTTTTACATAACATCTCATCATCAATAAAATGATGTGGAAAAATAAATCTGTCCACAACAATAGCTTAATTTCCCTTCATTTTTTTTGGTTAGGTTTGGGTTTTATTCCAGTCATATTGTTCCTTTGCTCATATTTATTGCCTCATTTAACCTAATTTAGAAACTCATTGGACATGTTAAAAATAACCACATAGCAGAATTAGGAGCACTCGCTAGCTTTAACAGAACAGAGACACATATAAAGTTTGTCCATCAATATCTACTTTTACTTAATAGTACTACCCTGACCTTATTTTCCTTACAGCCTGCTCCCTTCAGGGGTCGCCACAGCAAGTCATCTGTCTCCATCTAACCTTATCCTCTGCATCTTCTTCTCTCACACCAGCCACCTTCATGTCCTCCTTCACTATATCCATTTACCTTCTCTTTGGTCTTCCTCAAGGCCTCCTGTCTAGCAGTTCTCACCTTAACATCCTTTTCCCAGTAGATTCACTATCCCTCCTCTGCTCGTGTCCAAACCATGTCAGTCAGGCCTCTGATTTTATCTCAAAAACATCAAACATGTTTCGTCCCTCTGATCGACTTGTTCCTGATCCTATCCATCCTTGTCACTCCCAGAGAACCTCAACCTTTTCATTTCTGTTATGTCTAGCTCTGCCTCCTGTCTCTTCCTCAGTGCCATTGTCTCCAAACCAAACAACATCACTGGTCTTTCCACTTTCTTGTACATCTTTCCTTTCATTCTTGCTGACACACTTTTATTATACATCACTCATGACACCTTTGTCCACCCATTTCAACCTGCTTGTACATGTTTTCCACATTCTCCATTGCTCTGGACTGTTGACACTACATACTTAAGAGTCCTCCACTTTCTTTGTCCTCTTGCTGTAACCTCACTGTTCCACTTGTGTCCCTCTCATTCATACACAAGTACTGTCTTGCTGTGGCTAACCTTCATCCCTCTTATTTCCAGAGCTTTCTTCCATCTCTCCAAATTTCCCTCCACCTGCTCCCTGCTCTCACTACAGATTACAATGTCATCTGCAAACATCCTAATTCCTTAAGATTCCCATTTAACTTCATAAGGAAATAAACACCTATAAAATTAATAATAGTGACAAAATAGACAGGAGAGCAACAACCACAGCTAAGGCCAATAATAATATTAACAATCCTGGCATCATTACTGGTATTACAATTAATACTAGTATTACAAACTAGAAGTACTAGTTGGCAGGGGTCATCACCACCAGCAGCTCCACCATCCTCCCTGGCTACCCCGGATTCTCAATGAGTACATAACCACCAGCCTACCCCCATCACAGCAGAGAGACCAAGCTCAAGAGGCACCTGCAGTCCCTGCACCCCCAGCCCCATCCCCACAAGGGCTGCACCCCCACCAATAGGAGGCCCAGACCTGAACCCAAGGGCACAGGTGGCCCTTTCACAAGCCTCCTTAGACCAATCCACAGTGCCAAGGCTGCAAAGAGCAATGACCCAGTAGACCTAACAGACCACTATCAGATACCAGTAGATGAAAGAAGAGAAGACAGCGGAAACCAACTTAGTAGTACTTGTATCAACTGATACGTATCAGCTGATACAACCCCATTCCATCACAGAGTCTGGCTCTTGGACTTGTTCCACTGTATGATGAGCCATCCAAGATGCCTTTGAGTTTGGAGAAGTTGATGCTGCCCTCTTGACATAAAATAAGGCTTCTTTTTTGAGATTGACTAAGGTTGCAAGTGTCTGACTAAGGGTTGTACACTAGTCTTTTGCATACTGAAAATTCCTCCTTCCCTCTGACTTTTTGAATTACTTAATGATGGTATAGGGAAAACGTTTTAACACATTGTTGTTCATGTGGGATTATGTATACATTTCTTAACATGGTGGAGATCATCTTCCCATGTTTACCTCTTCAAAACTCAGACTTTAATGGATTCATAATTATTAAAATGACCTGGTGACATTACTAATTGGAAATATCATTTTTTTTATGTTTCATCTCTTTACTGGCACTATGTTTGACGTTGTACTAACTAATTTTGAAATGTCTTGCAGAACTGAAATACAAAAATACTATGTACCATAGTGTCTGCAAAGAAATAAAGGTCAGACTAAATTTGTATAATTAACTAAAACTGTATAATTATTTCATTTGCATTTCCTGTGGTGAGAGCTGAAAACTTTACCAGACCCAAAAGAAGCCCAGTTTCCTTTTTTATTTAAGTTCTTTGTAAAAACACAAAATGTTCAGAAATATTGTAGAATTATCTTCAGATTCAGAGAAAATTTCAAACCATTCTTAACTCACTTGGTTTATGATAGGTTTACATAGAACTTATCTGAAGTAATTTCCTGTAACCTTTACATATTTATATTAAAGATTAATAAAAATGTTAACAGTAACATCTAAGTCCTGAAATGTCCCTTAATTTGTTAAACATTCAGTAGATTCACTGTGACTCTAAAAATTATAGTGAATAATAATACATCTGCAGATACTCTACCAATACACAGTATAGCTGTTTTATTTTTTATATTCCTTCAGTCTTTAATGAAAGATTGGACTAAGAGTTAAGATTTGATTGTCACTCTTATTTTCGTTCGTATAAAACTAACAGTGAAAAGATGATGCACTGCCATTGGGAGGCAGAATTAGAAGTTATATGAACAACAGCTCAGCTCTGTGGCGGTGAGATTCAGCACAAACCTCATCCATCATTTATGCATGGGTCTCCATTACAGGTTCATTTGAATGAGAGGATAGTACACCCCCACCACTTCTTTATTTCAGCTCTAAAGGTCAGTGATTGAATATAGTCCTTATGCTGAAAGTAACCTGATTTCCTTCTCATAGCTGTGCAGTAATTCCAGGCTTTTGCAGTTCAGTAAATAATAGTGGAGACGTTGTATGCCAGAGAACTGTTACATTAATCTTCCCTTGGAATTGGTAGGGTTACTCTCTGTCAATTTATAGTTTGAAATTGGGTTTACTATTCAAAGCATAGTGAGATTCTCCTTTGGATGGATCCTGCATATGTTTCCTGATACTTGATTGAGCCCAGCATGTGTCGAAGTGCTTCTAATAAGGCTAGGTAGGAAATCTGTCTTGGTATTATGATCCCTTTGCTTTATGCATTTGGCCATTGGTTTGCAAGGAGTCTTTTAAATTAACTTGGATACAGTGTGTCCAGGAGGCCAGTATGTGTGGGCAAACAATGTATCATTATATTATATCAATTTCCACAAAAATGACATTATTTTGGGTTCTTTATTATCCAAGTAAGGCCTTCTCACCTTTCAAGCAAAAGACTTGTAGAGTTACAATCCTGAGTTTGTTTTTTCTTAACCCTTCTTTTCTTGCAGCCAGGTGTTGCAGGGCGATCTCTGTGAGCACATGGCTCCGACACACCTGTTTCCAGTTACATGATAATCAGCTGGCTACTTAAGCCACTCTTCCCCAATCACCTGTGTGGGATTATTGTTCTTTGTTTATGAGCAATATGTATGATTCTGTGATCGCTGATAGTTCTATCTGAAATTTCAGTTTACTTGTTTTGTGCCTAGAGCCAGTGAACCTAGTGGAATTTTGTTGCCTATTAGTCTTCTGAGTTTTGTTTATTCCCATTTTAATGGTGATTTTTGGTTTTCTATTTTGTTGTTACTTTGTCTTTGAAGGAATATTTTGGTTGTTACTTTGTTTCTTCCAGTTGGATCTACTTTTGTTATTACTTTTGTAAATAAACTTTGTGGAATTGTACTCTGGGTTCTGGATTTCCAATCGGCATGACATGTAATTTGAAAGGTGAAATTGACACCTTGAGGCTTTGTTACAGATTTCCTTCTTCTTTAATGCACTGTGATTGGTGATACTTTAAGTGTTTTAGCTTGCTTTTCCCCAAAGATCTCTAGTTCAGAGGAGAGCCAAATGACTTTAAAGCTAAAGCTAATGTGAGTATTACCAGAAGTAACTGAGTTTTTGTTAGAATGTATAATTTGAAAAAAGCATGAACAAAAAGAGCAATGGAAAGACTCTACTGAGACCGCTGAAGTTTTTCAACTGTTGCATGTCTTTGCATGCAAATTTATGCTGCAACATAAGCTTTAACGGATAAAACAGTTTTGCTCAGTCTATGGATAATAGACTTTTTCTACATATAGAGTAGATAGATAATAGTCTATTTCAACATTGAAATGGTGAAATAGACTTAAACCTCTGAAAATGATTGATGATGAACCCAGTCTTTTACAACAAACTGCAGTTCCCCTCAGATCTGCAAGGCCTATACAATGCTGGCTGGCTGAACATGGAGAAGCATTTAAAGGGCCAGATATTTTGACTTGTGATTTTTAAAGGGCAAGACCAAATTATGTGGCACAGAGTGTTAGTCTGTATTGGTATATTTAAAAAATATATGCCAAGATTGAGCATCTTAGTAGGGTCTCTTCAGAAAAAGCCATAGCTTACATGCTCACCAGGTAATATTAACTGGTCCTGACATATTTACCCTCTGTGTGTTAAAATCCGTTGTGACATTTGATATCAGAATTGGATGAAAATAAAACCATTTTCAAGCTTGAATTTAAGTCTTTTTTTTTTCTTCTCATTCATAAATAGTGGGAGCTAAAAAGAAGTTAGTAAATAGAAAAATGTATCATTTTGTTTGAGGAAGTTCACAAGTTATTGCTGCAAGAGAAACATTTCATGTCGTCTTTGGATATCTGTTAAAAATAAGGAAACCCTCATTGTATTTGAACTTTTGTTTTTGTAATAACAAACCTGTTGTACTAAATTTATCTAAAACTGTATCTTTAGGTGGGTGGGTGGGTTTGTTTGTTTTCATTCTTGGATTAGTCACAACTCAGTTGAATCCAAAAATTCCCTGGGATTCCTTAAGTATACATTTAAAAAAAAAAAAAATCCTTCAGTGTCAATAGTATTTCTAACATGTTACTGCTTGAAGAAAATAATTGAAACAATGGTACTTTTCAGATGCAAATGTGTAAACAGTGTCAACAGGTGGAAATCACATTTTTCTTAAACATTAGACAAAATGATGCATAGAGCAAAATTTTATTTTTGTTTTAATTGCATTCATTTGACTATATGATAGCAGAAAATGCATGCAAAAATGTAGTTACAAGAAATAAGGTGAAGCCTATTAAACAGCAATAGTGACTCTGCACTTTTTCATCCAGCTGTGTGTTTGGATTCAGGTGACAATGGGCACCAGTGGTTATTTGGCAACTTGGATTTGTTGTATACAAGACTTCGCCTCCAAAGACATAAGAGAATGCAGCCAACAACTCTAAAGCTAAAGTGCTAGTTTCCTATTATTTCTAAATCACACTTAATAAAACACAATATAAAGTTTTCACTTAAATATGTTTTATGCTATTTCTTTGTTTTTTTTTTCAATTAAGCCACTAGTGTACTTTATTTTATTTGTTTTTTCCTTTTTTAACCCAACTTGTACAATTTTGTAATCTTTAAACAAAATCCACAAAAAAAAAAAGTGAAAATGTTAAAAATACTTGACACATTCCAGAATGGAAATAAGTAACTAGGAATTCCACAGGACTTGGAATATGGGATGAAATATCAGCTATTTCCAACTATTATGCAAATTGTCAAATGTTTGTGCACTGCTTAAGATTCCTCTTTAAGACATTGAAATAAGGGTTTCCAGAAAAATGTCAGATTCATTAGTATGAGGATATAAAAGAAATACCTACCTCCAGTAAAGTATAAACTGATAAGTAAAATTCCAACCTAGGTACTGTATATCACTACAGTTCTCATAGTCACAGTTTTCTCACATTATAACATGTCAGCATTGAGGCTCATGCAGAACTAAGGGGGGGGGGGTTACATTTTTGTATCATGCCAGAAGAGTTTATATAACGTATTAAATGTATGTTTGATATGATTGCTTTCAAAGCTATTACTTTCTCATCCAGAATCATCATGCTACCATGCTTAATGAAGCAACCACTCTTCTATATAAACCCAGCATCAGCTGAACACAACTGTCGTATTTGATTTTGCAGTCGAGTCACCATGTTAAACAGTATATCCTCCTGTAAATGTCTCGTACCAGTTCTGGAGATATTTTGGCGAGGATTTTACTGAAAAAGCTGGGAGCGAAGCTAATCTTAATTGACACATGGTGGATGTGTTTCCATCAGCTTCCAAAGCAACACTGCTGTGCCTTGCAGAAAGACAAACAGGTCTCAAAACTGGTCTTTAGAAACCAATAGGTCATGTGACCTAATGCTTTATCTGTTGTTTCATATAGTCTTAGAGAGAGCTAAGTGTTCTTACTTCCCTGCTTCCACACAAAGCTTTTGCATAGGGAAACATGGATGGCTAAAGAAGTAGCTGAAGAGGTCTCCCTGTGTCACTGCTGTCCTTCTGTCTGTTGCAGTGAGATACCACAGTTAGTGCAAGTTAAAAATATGTCTTGAAAATAAGTACTCCTTACAAGTGTTATAGGTAATTTACCAATTCAAATACAAAACCTTCTCCATGTCTCTCAAACCCTCTAAATCTCTCATTTGTCATTGCCTTTTTCAGTTTGCAGAAGGATTGTGTTGCTGTGTCCAAAAAGGATTTATTGCCCACACTGAGTCGAGATGAGTTACTGCTTAAAACATAGGATCATAAGTATCTTGGGATCTTGTTTTAATAGAATGGAACAAGACAACAGGTGGATTGGGGCAATATCATCAGGAATGCAGATATGTGAATTGGTCTTACAAGGTGAAGAAAAGGCAAAACCCTCTATTAATACTGTCTCACACTGACAGTACCTTGCCTATCAGAGTGAGATGTGAACAGTAACTATAAAAATGAGGTTGTAAATACAAATGGCCGAACCCTTTTTTTTTTTTTTTTTTTTTTTTTTCAAAGGGTGGCTGTGCTAACCATCAAGGATGGGTTGAGGAATTTAGTAATCCTGCAGATACTCAGAATATAATCTCTGCTCCAGCACTGAAATGTTTGGGTTGAACATCTGACCGTGATTCCTGTTTAACAACTTCCAGTGCAGGTGTTTCTGGATATGCCCCCTTGAAAGAGGTCTCACAACAGACCCAGGACTTGCTGCTTGCCTTATGTTTCTCAGTTACCTTAGGGATGCCTCAATGTCCTCTTATGCCCCATTCCCACTGAGCGGTACGGCACAGGTCGGTACAGTCAGATATGGTATTTTGGGTGTTTCTATTATAAAAGGGGCTCATACAAGCAAACCACATTATTTCTTGCCATAGAAAAATGGTACGGTATGGGTAGGGCAGAGCAATTGGCATCACATGATACAATCAGTTGATTGGTAGACAGAAAAATGTCACTACCCATGACAAAAGAAAGCGTGAAATAAATGCCAAGTTGCCATTCAGTTGAAGATGGAAATGATTGGAAAGATATCAGGAGAATAGCCCTGCAAACAGCAGTAAGGCTCTGGAACTACAAACTTTCCTTGGTATAGTTGGCAATAGCGTGATTCAGAGTGAGCTGGATGGAGCAGTGAGAAATCAAAGAGTCTTTGAAGATATTTCTCAGCAGATGACAGCTCAGTGACTTGAATGGACATCAGAACAGTGTCAGGTAAAGCTTATGTCACTAAAAGGACAATATAGACAAATTAAGGATGACAATAGCTGTAGTGGAAATAGCTGAAGTACTTGGAGGTGGTATGATGCCATTTACAGCAACAGGTTGGCAAAGAGAGGTAGAGATGGAGGGCTGGACTTGGTGACTGCACTTCTGGAGCCTGTTGGTAAGTGTTTTTTACACTTGGCACTGGCCATTTAAGATCATTAATTGTCATGTTATCGCTAACTGTTAATGTTGTGTGTTATTATCCTTGTTTGTGTATCAAACTTATGATCTGTGAATTTTAAGATACAGTTGAGGGACTTGACAATGATGCTTCCTTCTTTCTTGATGAGGTTCTGTCCACTCCGTTCAGTATCTCTGTGATTGCCTCAACACTGACCCACCAGAGATTACAGTACACCTCGGTGTCAACACATGGTGAGAGATGATGATCTGAGTGAAATGTCTAACTCTGAGATCATATTCAACTGTCAACACACTATTTTTGCATGATAAAATTCAAAATCATAACTGTAATTAGTCTGTATATATTGCTATTTTGTGTTCTTGTTTTGAGCTTCTCTTGTGTAAACTGTTTATATTTTTCAAACATGTTCTTTTTTTATGTTAATCTAATTGCTCCATAGGAAATTCCCCTCATGAAATGAATAATGTATCTATCTGATTTACTGTCTGACATTAGCTAATGTATCTCCACCTAGTTTTTGTATTGTTGCTTAAAACCCACTATTCTGGTCTTTTGTATATTCCAGGTGAAAGGAAACGGTTGCAGCTGGATGTGGGCACACTCATGGAGGAGATGCAGACTTTCAGATGAACAGCTGCTGGAAAGAATGGAGAACCTCTGAGATAAAATTTCAGACACTACGTCAGGAACTCCAGCGAGGGAGGCGCCAGGAGGTAGAAATCACCCTGCAGCAGATGGAGTAGTTGGCTACCTTCAACCAGGCTTTGTTTGGTGACCTTGGGCAGCTTCTTCAAGTGCCAGAGGCAGTCGTGACCCCATGCCAGCGCCCAGATAGTAGTGCCTTCAGTAGTAGTCTTTTCTATTACTTTCACAAAGATTATGACGAACATAGCAAGTAAGCACCACAGATTTGACAAGTTCAATGTCACTGTCATTCCTCTTCATAAGACACTGCCACCTACCCTTAAGTCTCCCAAATGCAATTTCAACTACAACCTGGGCCCTGGATGTTTTTCTTGTTGTAGGTTTGTTGTTCTACTCTCAGGCACCCATTGTCAGGAAGTGGTTTCAGGAACCAGTTCTGTAAAGGGTAGGCAGAGTCCCCTAGCACATAATAGCCAACATCCACCTGCCCACCACCCCCAATGTTCTTAGTGCAGGTTCTTAGAGGCCTCCCTGCCCAACCAAGTCACAATGTGGACAATCACAGAACCCAAGCATCATGCAAACTCCCAGGTTTTCCTGCATTCACATTCCAGAATAGTCCTTTTACATCCACAAGTCCCTGGAGGATGTGGGAGTGCCACCCTTTACTCTTAAATTAGTCGGTGTGGTATTCTTCTGGTGCTATTATTGGCATGTGTGACCCCATCAATAGCACCAACACATTGTGGTGAGCCCTACCTGTTGTCAAAGTAGTCCGCCATGTCTTCAAGCATTTTTCAGTCATGAAAACAAATCATTTCAGGAACTATGTGTGCAGACAGCCTTACAGAAGTCCTGGTACACTGATGATTTATTGAAACCAAAAGGATGGCTGATAGGTCTGTATTCAGTGTCGGTCACCAGCTTTTACAGTGGAATAGCAACTGTTTTCCTCAGGGGAAAACAGGCTCTGAAGTTGATGTTTTGCTTCTCCATTGCTAGACATAGCCTTGCACATAGGCATGAAAATGTTTCCTCTGACATTCGGAAATTATGCACCACTGCCTCTTTGTGAATCCCAGGAATCATTGGCATGGCTGAAAGCCCAAATGGCTGGTCGGCAGAGCTGCTTTAACAAAAGAAGAAACATCTAAATTTTTAAAAAAAGATGGTGTAGATAATCTAATACATTATCTGTGCCATCTGTGTTTAAGTTAAATGTAAAACATCATAATAGACTGATACCATCATGTATTCAAGAGAGAACATGGAGATATGCAATTTAACATACATGGGCATTTCTAAATATTATTTTGTATTTATTTATTTTGATTTGTTTTAGTATCTTATGTTTTCATGAACACAGGAAAGAAACAAAAGAATCCAGCATTGATGGAGGAGTTGAAGAAAGTGCCCAGAGACACAAACGTCTTTTCATTAAAGTGCCGGGGTGCAGTTAATATATCAATCACTCAGGTAATGTTTTTGTTGGTTATAGCAGTTTCTTTGTACAAGTTAGTTAACATGACAAACATGATGCTGCTTGCATCATGTTTATGTTTGTAACGTGGCATAATCTCAGGTGCTGCTATCTATGTCTTTGTTGCACAAAGGTGTACCTGTCCTCCTGAATCAAGACCCAAGATACAAGTTTTCTTTTCTTTTTGGCTGCCTTTTTCTTTGCTGCCTGTAACCTTCTCTCATACAATCCAGCATGTATTGTACGTACAAAGAACCAAAAGCCAAGCAAAACAAATGACCTGCTGGATAACATCCACTGTTGTTCATAGCATTAACGTATGTTGTCTTATGACTAGTGTGACATCATGCAAGGAATTTGGTGTAAACCACACATGCTCAGTGGTGGTCTGACTTGCTGTGAAAGCGCTTACCTGAATTGGGTGGACCATTCCCCACTGTACTGGCCTGTACTGACCCATACCATACCATTCAGAGGAAACAGGACATTGGGGATCAAGAGGAGGTGACCATGGTGAGGGAGGTCTAGGAATGTCAGCTCAGACTGTTGCCCTCATCATTCAATCCTGGATTAGCAGTAGAAAAGGAATATATAATAACTTAATCATGTATCATTGATGGCACTAATAAATATTTCTCATTACCTGGATTATCAAAGTTATGTTTTATAGATGATGTTCATCCAATGTTGCTCTCATACATGGAGGTAGATTAGTTGTTCCAAAGACATGTGGAAGCATTTGGAGTCCATCAGTCTATACTAAGATTATTTACAAGTAGAAAATGTTTAAGACAATTGCCTGTCATCTCAGGAGCAGATACAAGTTAGTTTATGACTTTTTAAAATTATCAGTATTTTTTAGAGCTAAATTTGAGAGTAAGGGAGGACCATTAGAAATGCAGAAATGGTTAACAGATCTGGCTAATGTAATAACTAAGGGCACTAATTTTTGTAGATTATTTAGTATTTTAATCTGGTGTTGTGCAATAAAAGGGAGTGCTTGTTCAGTGGCTAAATATTTATTAGTAGTTGTCTGAAGACAGTAATTAATGTAAATAAATGATCAAAATTAATACATAAAAATGGGGCACCACCTGAATATCAGGAATTAATAATTAAACAGCACAATCAGTCTCAAAATAGCTGTTGTTCTATGTGTGTCAGCCTGTACCAGGGGTGGCGCTATGGGGTAACAGTAAAAGGAAGGAGTCCGTCACTGTCACAACGGTGAGGTTGTCTGGTCTGGGGTTTTTGTCTTGTGTCATTTCCTGTTTTATTTTGAAATCCTAACTCTCCTCTCGTTTCAGGTCACTTGCCCTTCCTCATGTATCAGGTGTTT
>JAOWBL010004022.1:0-11607 GCA_028564865.1 Zenarchopterus dispar | reverse complement strand
ATGGATGGATGGATGGATGGATGGATGGATGGATGGATGGATGGATGGATGGATGGATGGATGGATGGATGGGACTGACCTGTTCCTTGCCAGAGGGGCTTTCGGTCCATAGCAGTCTATACCCCAGAATAGGGCCGTTCGGGTGGCTTGGTGGCTCCCAGCCAATCTGGATGGATGTTGGAGACAGAGCCAAAGCTTGGAGAGACTCCACCATGCTAGGAACCTGAACTGTAGACACAATGGGACAGCTGCAAAAACTCACAGCATATGCTTTATACACAGACATTTTATACATTGCATTTTAATTACATTTTATGAATAAATTTTATACACTCACACACACACACATATAGACACAGTATTTGTATATTTGTATATCTTTATGTCTCACGGTCAGGCTTGGTGACAATCTTCAGGGGCGCAGAGCTTTCTCCAGGTCCGACATCATTGTAAGCAACGACTCTGAAGCTGTAGGTTTCCTCTGGTTTCAGATTGGAAACTGTCAGTTCCAAAGTTGCTGGCTCCGACACATTCACTGATCGCTCCCTGGCACAAGAAAACACAAAGCTATTCCTGGAGTGTACATTTAGATACACTTAGAGATGATCCTTTTTAAAAGAAGATCCTTTTAAAATCCACTGTGACACAAAGTGGTCCAATCTTTCCGTTGTAACAGCACAGAGTGTCAGAGTTGTAATCAGATGCAATCAGTGTAATCCCTTGGAGTCTGCTGATAATCCACAGATTACTGCACCTTCTCAACCTCCCAGTTCTCAAATAATCACCAGATCACAGATGTGACAAACCCTGCTGAGACAATTAGTATCTTCCCACTGCAGCATTGGAGATGCAAACTGAGGTATCAGGCAATTTGGAAAGTAGGTGATGCAGTTTCACTAAGAAATTAAAGTTGCCCTTTGAACAGAATGTAAAAGAAACCTTCATACAGGCAGAGATTTATAATATTGAACTAAAATGAGAAAGCACAGGAAGCTGTTGATTACTGGTTCATATGTTAAAATGTCCCTGGGTAAAACGTGGAACCTCACATTGACCCCACTGCGTTTATCAGTGTCCAGCAGAGAAAAGTAGAGGAATTCTTTGAAAAGCCTGTCAAGACCACCGTAGACTATGAGAATGCTGAATAAATATGTGCAAGTGGATGGAGGAATGTGGCTTCTGTAAAGGTATTTGAGTGGCCAACAAGACAAGAAAGTGCTACTTAAAGACAGTACATTTAAAACTGTCTGTACGTTAGTGTTCACTGCACTCTCCAGCCCTATTTAGTACATGAATGTCAAGGATGTAACTCACAAAGCATTTCTTCAAGGAAAAGTTGAGAGTTTGAAAAGAATTGTCAATTTTCTCCATGGAGACCTACTGTGGGCTCAGAACAGTTATATTTGGATACAAAAGCATTTAACTGTTTAGGAGCTGTTTTACCTTTGTGTACCTTTTTAGTTTAAAGGCAAGTCATCAATCCAAATTTAAACATCTCCCCCTGGTAAAACATTCTTAAATTTAATCAGTAACAGCTCATTTAGCCTTTATTTTTCTATATGAATGATTAAGCAAAGGCAAAGAGGTAGCAATGCCAATACTCTATCCTTTGTCTATGTAGTTTATTTCCAGGATGAATGAATGAAAACCCCTTCTTTAACACATTCACGCCATGGTTCATAAAAATCTTGTGATTTGCTGTACTACAGTTTCTTGGACTGTGCAATTTTAAAAAGTATGTATGGTATGTACTGAAGAAAACAAACTCTTGGGGAGTGGTAGCCTAGTGGTCACAGATGTGGGGTTGGGCATCGATGACCCAGGTTCACTCCCCTGGGTTGATAACAGAGGTGAGTTCCTGTGGGCCTCGGAGTAAGGCCCAAAACTCCCAACTGCTCCCCGGCTCCTGTGCCAGCCCACTGCTCCTAGTGTAATTAGTGATGGGTTAAAAGACAAATTTTGGTGTGTTCATGAGAGGCAAATCAAGATGATGATTATAATGTACAAGGAGAAAGTGGAAGAATCTATGTTTGAGAACAGGAGGAACACAAGTATTAAGTAAATCAAAAGCAGGCAACAGCAAAGAAATGGACCAAAAACTGAAAATAAAGTGGATAAGTTCAGGATAGGTAAAGAGAGAAAACAAAACTAAACACTGATATAGTTGCGCTCATATACCACCTTTGTGGCAGAATTGCATATATTTTAACCATAAGGTCCTGGGTTAATTTTAATTTTACCTTGAGCATTTTATGGACCACATTGATATTGAAGATGGACATTCCCAGAGAGTGAGAGAAAAATAACAGAATAGCTACAGTGCTTTGAAAAAGTATTTCCCCCTTTATGCATTTCTTCTTTCAGCTTTTTTGTCACACTTACATGTATCTGATAAAAGTAATTTTGATATCTCACAAAGATAACTTGGGCAAATACAAAACGCAGTTTTTAAGTGATAATTTTATTCATAAGGGGGAAAAAGCTTTTTAAACTAATCTGGCCCTATGTGAAAAGGCGATTGGCTCCTTAAATCATAATTTAACTTCGATCAACCACACTTTTTGGAAAGCTGAGTTCAATTTCATCGGCAACGCTTTGGCCTGATTACTGCCAGACCTGTAGAATTAAGAAATCTCTTTCATGAAACCTGTCTGATAACATGAAGTTGACTAAAAGATCTTAAAAAGGAACACACCATGCCCCCATAAAGAAATTAAAGAACATATAAGAAACAAGATTCATAACATCTATCAGTTTGGAAGAGGTTACAAAACCTTTGCTAAGCCTCTGACACTCCAGCAAACCCCAGAGTGCCATTTTCCACAAATGGAAAAAAACAAAACAAAACATGCAAACACTGAAGACCTTCCTAGGACTGACTGCTTACTGAGAGGCCACAAAAGAACCAAGAAGAACATTTAAATTCCTGCCAGCCTCACTTGCCTCAGTTAAGGCCAGTATTCACAATACAACAGTGACAAAGAGACAGGGTAAAAATGGCATTCATGGCAGAGTTTCAAAGTGAAATCCACTGTTGACCAAAAAGAACACAGAAACCCATCTCACATTTACAAAACAAAACAAAACAAAACAAAACAAAACAACTTGATGATCTCCAAGACTCTGGGAATAATAATTTACTCTTCCTCACATCTATGCACAAAAAATCTGCTGCAATGATCAGTGATTGAAATGCATATATATTTGACCTTAAAATGTTTTGGCAAACTGACAAGAGATGAATCTACATGAATAGCACATGTATGTATGTAGACAGCTGTTAAAAGAAAAAAATGGAACTTTTAAAAAAGATGTGCATCCCGCTACATCTGGTGCAAAACGAAGCATTTCAGAAATAGAAAATCATACTGACAGTCAGACAAGGTGGGGCTAGTGAAATGCTTCATGACTTGGACAACTTTGATAAACCAAGAATTCTGCAAATTCTTTGTGACCTAAATCTCAACTGCACTTGGATTATGCATCAGGAAAAGGATCTCAAGCACACCAGTGAGTCCAGTTCTGAATGGCTCAGAGAAAGAGAAAATGTAGGCTTTAGAGTGGCTAAAAGTGTGGACCTTTATGCTCTTTTTCTGTCTTTTTGCTCAAAAGCTCTTCACTGTGGCTGAATTAAAACATTCTTGTAAAGAAAAATGGGCCAAAATTCCTTCATAGCGTTGGGCCACAGCCATATGTTGAAACCAAGAAGACCTAACATCAGAAGCAAGGCCTGGCCGCATGGTTTCAAACAAAAAACCTTCTCAAAGATTCAAATCTCCAGCAGCCTTTATTCCATTTTGTGACACTTTTGGAGATAAGGAATTTCCATCCTTACTGGACATGAACACCAAATCTCAGCAGGGGTCCAGTTGGCGCGCAGTAGCTCCACCAGTGAAAAAATAACACTAACTCCCTCTCCTTCGCGCTCTCTCTCAGTAGTTCTCTTCCTTGGAAGCTCTCCTTCTCAGAAGACCTCTCTCTCAGAAGGTTTCACTGACTCCAATATGGAGCTCATCTCTCCTGATCCTGTGAGCTACCAGGATCAGGAGGGCCTTCTTCTGCCATCACCGCTTCTGAAGAAGCTATCTAGTTGCTAGGACAACTGCAGTCTTTCTGGCGCAATGCTGCAACGAGCGACCCACAAACGTTCCGAGCCCCAGACGAGCCAAACAAAGAACCTGTGCACACCCAGATGACATGAACGCATTCAGACTGAACGGGAGACGAAGGAAGTCTAGTTGCGATACCAACACTACATCCCCTCATCCTAATGGAGACGAAGAGAGAGAGAACTTGGTCTTGCCAGGACCACCAGCAGAGCATAACCATTCAGCTGTTAACCGAACCGAGAGGAATGCTGGTCTGCCGAAGACAAAACCACCACTTCTATCACTCACAAAGTAACCCACTTAAGAGACTGATTTTATACCTGGGCAGAGAAACTTAGTTAAAGCATTTAACTAGTTTTATTTAGTTGTGTCACACATGTTGATAGCCAGGCTGGACAACTGTGCTTATTTGTTATTGGTGCTGAAGTGTTTGTTTATTTTAGTTTATCAGTTAATGCATCCAGATCGCTGGAACTGGTTGATGTGTCCTTCCGCAACAGAAAATGAAGCTCTTCATCATTTCCTGGTTGAATGACCAGAGTGCATATGTGAAGTTAGCTTCAAATTGGAGGATCTCTGTGTGGAAAACATCAGAGCAGCTTAGTTTTCTGGTGGTGAGAAGTTATTGTAGTGTTTTGGGGTTTTATTGTCTTCTTATCTTTCTCTCATCCTTCCTACATGTCATCACGGGCATCATCCCACACACACACACACACACACACACACACACACACACACACACACACACACACACACACACACACACACACACACCCAAGTACACATGTATATAGACTGATGTTCTTGTTTCACGTTAGTTGTTTTCTTATGTGTAGTTTAGATATCAGAACTTCATATCATGTACTGTTGATTGCAACTATTGACACTTGTGGTACTAAATTCTGATTCATTTTAATGAGAGACGTTTTTGTGGTTATTTTACACGTATTTGAAACATTTGCTGGTTGCAAGGGTCTGTTCTCGGACTCCTTCCTTCACTGTTACTCTATAGCGCCTCCCTTGGTCACAAGCTGGCACACATAGAATAACAGTTATTTTGAGACTGATTGTGCTATTTGTTATCAACTCCTGATATTCAGATGATGCCCTGTTTTGATTTATTCAGTTTGATAATTTATTTATGTTATTAACAACTGTCATTAGACAATTATTAAGAACTCTTTAATAACTAAACAAGCATTCCTTTTTGCTGCACAGCAGTAGTGATGTGACAGACTCACTGTTATTAGCTTGATAACAGTTATTGGTGTCAAGGGTTGCAAAACGAGTTATTAGGTTTAGGAGGCAATTACTTTTTTACATAGGGCCAGGTTGGTTTGGACAGATTTTCCTTCCCTTTAATGCAATATTAAAATTTCCTAAATGATCCAAAGCATTTTAATGTGGCAAAAAAAGCAAAAACAAAAACAAAAGAAAAAAAAACAGAAGAAAACCTACTGAATTCTTGAATTGTTTTTTCCCTACTTTACCTTCAAAATATATTCAGAATTCATGACATCTCAGAGCAAATGGCATCCTCCCCCTCTCTTTAGATCATTTTTCTATGTCCTTTTTCATTGTTTTCTAGTCTTCTGCCTCTCTCATTTTTTTTTTAAATTATTAGTAATGACAAAAACCATTTCTGTATGTTTTTTAAAGTTTTTCGAACAGACAAAACCTCTGCCTCAGTTCTTTGTAGAAATCATTAGAGCTGACAGAATTGCTCTGTTGTCTCATTTCAAGACAAAACTTTAGTGACTTTTTCCAGGACAGTATTCTGTTCTCAAAATCTCTGGAAACTGCATTCTGCCTGAAATAACAAAGCTTAAAAGCTTTGATGTGATAGTGTTCTGCCAGAGTCCTGAATGTCAGTGGCTACCATTTAATATCAGCAGAGGATTCTGCAATGTGACATCCCGAGTGTTCAGAGCTGCTGAGTGCAACAGAACTTTGATATTAGAAAGGAAGTGCCTGGTGACATATTGTTCATATACAGCCCTGCAGTATTGTTTTCTTTTATAGTTGACAATTCAAATGTTTTCCTTTATTTAGTATTTTCCTCTAAAAAGGATCATAGGACATGTTACATTCTAGTTCACTACATAGATTCATCTCCTTTTAAAAATAAAAGCATATTATCATTGTTTGGCAATATCGCTCTGTTTATCAGTTCAGCAATTTTGCTGAGACTTAAATATTTCAATAACATGTAATCGAATTGATCTAATTACTATATATCTTGTCTAGACTTTCTTGCTTCCAAAATGATGCATCATAGCTCCAAAATGAATCTTCTGTCTTCATCTGGCACAATGACGATTCCACAGTGGCATGAAAGTTTGCTTTTATATTAAATATTTTTAGGCAGCAATCTTCCCAATACTAGTAATAATATTACCTAATTATGAGAAATGGGACTGCTCTGATACAAAATCAGTACCAGAAGCTTGCATTTTAAATAATCTATTTGAAAACCTATAAGCTATATTTTATTCATCATGTTGAGACTGTTGCATTGTTGTATTTAACTTATCATAGATGTATAATTTGTTTTCTGGTTGTTGGTTTTTTGTTTTTTTTTTTTTGATCGCTCTGGTTCTTCCACATTCTCTAGTCCACATTTTCCCATTAGTCTATTTCACATCAGAACCTGGTCTCTGACAACTGATGCAGATCTTATTAATCCAGGAGATACCCAAGCCTGCATGGCATTCCTATTATGACTGTAGCCTCGCTCTGGCCTTGATTAAAAATGCATGTCAGAGGTAGGGATTGAACCCAGATCTCCTCACAAAGGCAAAGACATTGCCACTCCACTATCTAGCCAAACAGAAAAGCAATACATTTTTGTGTATTTTTGCTGTTTTCATAAATCCTGTGCTAAATGCTGTGTGTACTAAAGCCTCAAGTAACCTTATGAACAAATACCTAAAACAACAGCAAAGTAATAGATATCATTATCATCATAAATATAAAAATAGTTGATTAAAAAAGACAATATCCAAATCAGATTGAAAATGAATTGGATAATATGTATGATGGCCAGGACCGATGGCATGGGCTTCTTTGGCCATGGAAATTTGTTTTTTGGGTCATGGAAAGTTACCACTCTGGTGGGTAAGAAACCTAAGGCCAAAGGCATTGGCCACAGCAGGATATGCAGAAGGCACTGGTCTCAGAATTCCAACCTCCAGTCAAAGAAACGGACTCTTGGGACTTGGAATGTCACCTCTTTGATGATGAAGCAACCTGAACTTGCATGTGAGCCTGAGACATACTGACTAGATATAGTCAAGCTCCCATCAATGCACAATCCAGTCTTGTCATGAGGGGCTGGACCTTGCTCCCCTCCGGAGTTGTCCATGGTGAGAGTGCTTAGCTCAAGCTGGATTATTTTTTCCTTGTAGCCTATGTAGCCTATACTTCTCCCAAGTAGATGAGAAAGTAGCTTCCCTATGCCTTAAGGTTAAAGGACAGGCTCCAACTGTTGTTTGTGTTTGCATGCCAAATGATAGCTTAGAATACCCTTCTGCAGTGATGCCAAGGCAGCAATGCCAAAGTCTTTTTGGAGTCTTTGGCAGTGATGCTTGAAATTACTCTTGGCACGGGGACAACTGAGGCCACTGTTCAATGATTGACTATAAATTAGTTTCCTTGGATTTGTGATTGTTTTCTTGGGTTTATGGCTGTATGTATTGGACACTTAAGTAAAGAGAGTAGCAAAGTTGCCATCTGATCCTTCTCTGGTGGTAAATTAGATAGATGGCAGGACAACAAGCATGCCAGATCCAATAAACCTTTATGTACAGTAAGGGTTTGCTGGCAATATCTTGCAGAGGAAGCTGTCACAAAGCTGTTCACCTTCCACTATATACAGAGGGGACATTGAGCCTCAAAGGCCCATGTTCTGTATCTCCATTGTTGATGCAGAATTGCAGACACAAAACCATCAGTTCCCACTCTGTTGGCAATCCTTGAAGCTAGTGGTGGACACCTTGGGTGAGAGAGGCTAACACACTGAAGGGGCAGTCTTATGGAACGTGGTTCACTAATGTGACTCAGGAAGCAGATAACAGATACTGGCAGACCAAGTGGGCTGCACCCTCAGTAGTTGCTGAGGCATATCCTGGCTATGGGAGGAGCTTGGTGAGGCCATGGAAAGTGATTTTCAATTGACCAAAAGAAGGTTTTGGTTAACCAGGATGGACCTCACTCAGGGGAAGGCACTGCTTTACCAACATTTTGTGTAGTGAGGGTGAGGTGTTGTTGACCTCAACTAGGAATTTTGTCAGTTGGTGAAAGGTATAGCTCACGGATGTGGTGGAAGGAATACATCATGGTTCTTCTTGTTCCCACCAATATGTCTTTTAGAACCTTTGTCTTTGGATTCTAATGTGAACTTGTCCATTACTGGGGCTGGGGTCATCAAGGTAGTTAAAAAGCTTGACAGAGGCAGGGCTCCAGGGGTGGATGAGGTCTGCCTGGACTTACTAAAGATTCTGGATGTTGTAGGGCTGTTTTAGTTGACATGTCTCTGCAATGTTATGTGGACACTAGAGACAGATCCCCTATAGAAGTAAGAATTTGGTCCACATTGGCAGTATAACTTGGGACTTGTTTCCAATCCCTTTTTCACCAATTCTGTTCATAAATTTTCTGGACAGAAATTTAAAGGGAAGGGGAGTCAAAGTTGGTGAACGCAGGACTGCATATCAGCTTTTTGTGGATAATGTTGTTTTGTTTGTTTCTTCAGTTTTCATCTGAGTAGTTTTCAGGCAAGTGTGAAGTAGTGTAAATGAGAATCAGCACCTCCAAGTCTAAATTGTTTGAATTGGCATTCAGTTAGAAATATATAATACCCTCACTAGATTTGGGACTCAGTGTTGCCTCAAGTGGAAGAGTTTAAGTATCTTGCGGTCTTGTTCTTGAGTGATTTATATTCCTACTCTCATCTGCTGTCATGGACTGTGGGTAGTGGCCAAATGAACAAGATCACAGACACAAGAAGCTGAAATGAGTTTCCTCCATAGAGTGGCTGGAGTCTCCCTTAAAGGGAGGGTGAGATGTTCTGCTATTTAGGTAGAACTCAGAGAAGAATTGCTGCTCTCTCACATAGGAACATGACAGTTGAGGTGGTTTCTGCATCTGGTGAAGTTGCCTCTGAGGTGACATGTTTCTGTAGTGAGGTCTTTCAATAGTGATGTGTTTCTAAACTTTTTGTTCCTCTGAAAGTTCTGGAAACCAGAACCAATGTAAATCAAAATTAGTAGCAATAATAGAATCAATAAAGCTTCATCTAATCTAGTGTAATATAATCTAATAAAAATGTACTCCCTCTTACCTAGTGTTTTATACAGGCACACATTGTGATTGATCACACTGATAACAAATAGGTTTCCAGCTTGTGATTGTGTTTTTAATTAGTTTTTAATTATGAATTAATTTAAATGATTTGTTAAAATGTAACATAATATAATAAAAATACCAATTATTTAAATTGTGGGTACTTATCAAGTTAAGTACCCACAATTTTAGTCCTTATGGTGCTACCTTGTTGAAATAACAAGTCCATTATAGTTAATAAGAAATCCTTATTGAGTTTTTGTGATCATACCAGCTGGGGAAAATCCATGATTGTACCATTTCCAGCCCTTTACAGAAAATTGTTTGACATTTGAATTTGTTCTTGGGGTCATAACTGTTTCACTGCCAGTTTTTCTTCATTACTACACCAACTAAAAGAAATGGTTGCTGCAAACGGTAGCCATCTTGAAAGTGATGTTGACATCGACTTGACTACTCTGCCAATCCAAGATTATGTATGATGCAAGATTGATCATGCGAATCTCCTCCAATCCCATTGTAGACCCTGAAATGCCTGAGATGGTAATGATGGTAATGATACTGATAATAAATAAGAGTCTATTGGAAGATCTTATATAATGTTGGAACTGCTCAAAAGGTGGCAACAGGACTGGATTGCATGACTTTATGCTGATTGGATAATAACACAGTCAAATCAGCCACAATGCGACACAGCATTAAAATAAATGCTTTTCCTGGGGGTGGTGCACTGCCTAATTACGCTTATTAACAAACCACCTTAGTCAGATCAAAGAGGGCCAAAATAAATAAATAAATGAATAAGAGTCTCTTGTCTTACCTCTCAACTCCTTCCTGTGAGTAGTATACGCCATACGTCAGCACACCTCCTCCTGTCTCCTCTGGTGGACGCCAACTGAGTCGGACAAATCGGCTGGACACTACGACAGGGACCAGGTCGCGGGGGGCAGAGGGAAGGGCAACGCCTGGGCTGGGGGACACTGGTGGGGGATCAGAGGAGGAGTAAGTCAAAGGGGTGCTAGAAGGAGTAGGAGGAAGAGGGGGTGTGAGGGCAGGCCTAAACTGAGTGGGCGTGGTCTCTGTTAACAGTTGACCCAAGGGAGAGGAAGGTAAAGGGGAGGGAGGAGAAGCAGAAACATGAATGGAAGATAACAGAAAGTGTCCAGAGGGGAGGGGCAGGAAGTGAACATAGGTAACAAAGGAAAGAAAAAAAAGTTTAAAAAGCAAAGGACAGATGAGATGAACAAATAAGGAACATAAAAGAAGTGCAAGAGACAAGAAGGAAGACAAGGAGGAAGAAGAATGGTAAAAAAGATCACAGGCAAGAAGAATAAGCAGCAGAGCATCTGAAGATTACAGTTAAAAAATTAAAATACATGTATCATCTGAATTTACAAACGTCTGATTTTGCTGCTAGGTTTAGCAATATTGTATACCACCATACTGTATGAATTTGAATGTCAAAATTTCAATTGGCGTTTTCGAAAACTAATGTTTAGTGTGTGTGTGTGTGTGTGTTTGTGTGTGTGTGTGTGTGTGCATATAGAAAGGCAATTGCGCTGTGGTAGACAGGCATCCATCCATTAGATGGTTGCATTAGTGGTTGCATCAATATGAATGTGCAGTTTCATTAGATGTAATCACATGAAAGAGTGACTGCTATTTTGGGTTTTGGTGTCAATGCACAAAATGTTGTGGTTTACCAGTGCAGCTTAAACATCAGACAGATACTTTCCTTTTATAACTCTGTTCACCACTAAGATGGATGTTAGATCTCAATAAGTCATTATGTTGGCCTGCAATGTGCATTGCTTGCTATTTTGTGATGTTACGCTCCATGCCTTTTTGCATTATATCATGATGTCCTCACTTCATATCTGAACGTCAATGTTATTTCATTCATTAATGTGTCCTAATACATGAGTATTCTTAATCCACACATTTTTTTCTCTTACGTTTCTTTCTAGCTTGTAGTTCATTGCTTTCCTACTTTCCGAACAACCTTAAATGGTTAGAGTTCAGAGTTAATAACCTCCAGGTAGTTTTAGATGATTCAAAAATACATGGTTAGGGCTATGAAAGTATATATATATATATATATATATATATATATATATATATATATATATATATATATATATATATATATATATAT